>PVIR01001483.1:0-91286 GCA_004026965.1 Petromus typicus | reverse complement strand
GGCCAGGCCCGAGGGGCAACGGCTTGGAGTGGAGCCCAAGTCCTATTTGTCTACTCTCTTTTGGCTGAGGGACTTGAAAGAAAGTCCTGAAGCCAAGAGCCTTAAACAATTGTTGAAAAAAGGAAGCTGCAGTTCTAATTAACTCCCCCCTCAAATTAGGGGGTTTCTTTGTACTTTTGTATCTATTCTTAGCTTCAGATATATTTTTTTAAATGGGGCAAAATGCAGAAGTGAATGAAAGCGCTGTAGAATCTGGAAGGAACCTCTACAATTAGATGCAGGAATCTGCCTTGCCCAAGGTCACGCTCAAATGACTGTGGCCCCCATCAGCTGACTGACAGAGATGGGGTATAAAAACCCAGCCATCTTGGTTCAGCATGAGATGTTTTATCTCCAGCGTTTCCTGCAGAGTTGCCTAAGATTATTATCGATAATGCATGGAAGATTGACTTCTTGCCCTACTTATTTCTGTCCCCTTCCACTCTTTCATTGGTGTTGCTTCTAAGAGCCTTCATTAACATATGTTGTACAAGCTAAACTCGATCTCAGAGTTTGTTTTCCAGAGAGCTTTACTGGCCACATAAGACAATCAGGATTAGCTGGGAGTGGTCCCAGGTGCTTGCCTGGAATCCCAGCACTTGGAAGGATGAGGCAGGAGGATCACCACAAGATTGAGGCCAGTCTAAACTACATAATAAGTTCCAGACCAACCTGAATTGCATAGTGAGACCCTGTGTAAAACAAAAACAAATTAAACTGAAAAAAGTGAGTCAGAATTTATAATAAGGCCAAAGAAGGGGGGGGGAAGGACTGTATGATGGAGAGACAGTAGAAAGAATGCTAAGAATGAAATTTACACTAGGAAGGATGTTTATAACATTTGGGTTGACTTTAGTGAAAAAACTGAGCCTGTGAAGAACTAGAGCAAATGTTTCCCAGAAAGAGAAAACAGTGAAAAGATATTAGAAGACCTGATATACCCTGGTAATCCTGTAGGTAACAACGTGGTTTCAGTGGGCCATAGAAGGCTTTCCAGCGGAGATCTTAGAATTGAGGATAAAGATGAATAGTTATTTCCAGACATGACAGCAGAGCTAGGGGAGTGTTCTGGTCCAGAAAGACAACAAAGTCAAAGCTGTGGTGGTGAGAACAGAATCCACTGAGAAAGAAGGGAACATTTATCCCCAGGGATGTACAAGTATGGAAATGAATAGATAAATTTGAGCCAGAATTCATAACAGCTAATTTTGTGTGTGCATGTGTATGTGTTTTCTTCTAAGAAGAAAATAATAAATGGTGTCAAACTGAGGTTGAGTGGGAAACAAGTTGAAGGATTCAGCAGGAACCCTTACAAACTAACTACTTTATGAACTGATGATGGCTGATGAGAACAATGGCACAAGATGTGAACAAGGAAGATGGTTTGAAAAATTATTTGCAGAACTCAAGTACAAGGACGTGGGGGGTAGAGGAAAAGATCTAGTGCCTTCATTCGTTAGTGTTCTTTATGACTGTGAGAGGTGGCAGGTCTGCAGGGAGGAAGGAACCCTTCTCCACTGTTGGTGGGAATGTAGACTGGTGCAATCACTGTGAAAATCAGTGTGGAGATTCCTCAAAAAGCTAGGATTAGAGGTCCCCTTTGACCCTGCTATTCCCCTGCTAGGAATACACACGAAAAAATTAAAAGATTTATAACACAGCAACATATGTGCACCCATGTTCATAGCAGCTCAGTTTGTGATAGCTAAATCTTGGAAACAACCCAAATACCCATCAACTAGAGACTGGAAAAAAAGAAGATGTGGGGTATGAGCATGACCTTGAGCAAGGTAGATTTCTGCATCTAATTGTTGAGGTTCTTCCCAGATTCTATAGCGCTTTCATTCACTTCTCCACATATATCTATAATTAAAATAGAGTATTACCCTGCCATAAAAAGATTCCTGTGAACTAAAGGGAAAGGAGAAAGCAGGATAAGAGTTTGGGACTTTAGTATGGATGATAGTTAGCATGTTTATAGTTTTTGTGGAAGGACCCAGAGGCAGTAGGGAATGGAGGAGAATGTACAGGCATGAGCATGGAAGAGAGCCAAGGCCCATCTTTCTCTGACCTAGAGAGCAGGGAGAATGAGTGAAGGAATACACAATACGCTTTCAGGCCAAATGTTAAAGTTGGGAGAAGTTTGCATATGATGGTCTTATCCTCACATTAGTGAGGTCATTTCCTAAGTCTTAGCATATCAATGGCCATACCACCCCGAATGTGCCCAACTTCATCTGCATCCAGTCTTAGTTAGCAAATGTGTTTATTTGGAATGCAGTTGTGTTCTGAGTAGCTTAAGAACAAGAAAGGACTTCCTGGAAGTCAAACAAACTTCATTCCTGCTTCCTTTTGTTCCTCTCTAGCTTTCTCTGCTTATCTGTGGTCATTTAGTTCCAGGCTCCACAGAACTAAGGGGCTGCTATTGTCCCAGTTCCTGATTTACAGGAGAGGCAATCTAATTGGTCCTCATTTATGACCAGCACTATCAGTAGTCTGTCCAGCTGTGGTCCGGTTTAGGATGTCCCATCTGAGGGATGACAGGAAGAGAAAAAATTAAAGAGAACTGGTGTTGGTGGTAGAGCAATTGGAATGGCCAATCCTCCTGGCTAGGATAGGGTATACCAAGAGACACGTGGGCTGGGTAAGCAGAAAGCAGTGGATTATGGATGTTGGGGACAGGAAAGAATGGGTTTGGGGAACAGGGAAGAGGAAGATGATCAATAGGATCCTTAGAGGCACTGGAGAATTTCCACCTGAACTTCATTCTGCACAGGGACTCTCCCTTCTAGACATGAGGCCTGTTTCCTAGACTCCCTGGTTCCTCTCCTCTGAGAACATAATTGACTGGACCCAAGGAAGGCTTCCTCCAGGTCTGGGTACCTATGAGTGCAAGGAATAATAAAATCCCTAATTGTCACATCAAAGGCATCCAAAAGCAGGCTTCCTTGACTGCATGTGACAATTGCCAACAGCCTAGTTTAGTAATTTCTTTAAAATAGTCTGGATTTTTGTGTTACATAGATCTGCAAACCTCTCCCCATCACATACACCCAGGGAAAGTCTCTTGACAGCTCTGATTCTCATATATCTCTATTTTGAAAAGAGTTTTCTTGTTTGACTTTTCAAACAAAAGGTCATGTTTGTAATCATGTTTGGAAAACTATAAAGCAGCATGCAAATGAAAGAGATTTATCTCAGCATTTGGGCTGACATTCATGACCTTTGATATGTGCCAGAATTATGCAAATGTTATCTCTGATCTGAAAAGAAGTTGTAACCACAACATCCTGACTCTAGGTGGACTGCTTGGAGGAGGAGAAAAGGAGGAAGAAGAGCTGTGGCCATTGTGAAGTAAGCTCTTTGCATCTGACAATACCTAATAGAGTCCTGTGTTGGGAAAAGGCTTCTATTACATGCCAACCACTTGGAATTGACTTACTGCTCAATAAATCCTACCGAAGGCCACAGATATTAATATAGCGATAGGATTTCTGCCTTTTCCATATACATGAATTCAGTAATAACCGTAATTATTTTGAAGTCATAATAAAGCACAATGTGCTCTGCTGCTAACTCAGTGGCAATGAGGATGAAGTATAGGGATATCCACGTTCTGCATTCATCATTTCCGCTCTTAATTATAGAACAATTCCCCAGGCTAAATGACAGGAAGAAGATGCCTCATCCGGCCTTGGTGCAGCTTCTGCCTCAGTGTCATTGCCTGGCTTAGGGTCCCAGGTCTCCATTCGCTGGTGTGGGAGGAAGGGGCAGCTCTCTGCAGAGGAGATCCCACAACTCTCACAGGCTAAACTAGCAATCAAGGAGTGAGATGGGTGAAAAATGCAAGTCATTCCCTTCCCTCCTCCATTTTCTATTCCCCGCTGCTCCAACTGCCCCCAGAATTGCCAGTCTGTGCTATCTTAGGCCATAGCTGCATGGGACAGAGTGGACATCTGAACTTAAGGAACTAGATATTGGGAAAGATACTCAAGAATCTTGTGATGCATGCTGAAGCTAGGGGATCGTGCAAGGCTAGCGCTGGAGGAGAGAGTGTAGGTTGTCAGAGGGAAGAAGGCAATGGCCTTGCAGAGAAAAGAGGAGAAACATCAAGCACTTCAGAGAGTCTCAGGCAAACCCCAGGGGTCTGATTCTGCAGGCCTCAGGGTCAGCCTTTGCTGGATATGTGGTTGTACTTCTTGTTCTCAGCTGAGATGAGTTATATCTGTGTCACCCTGACAAATTCCTTCATTATTTTGTCTAGTATTGAGTGAGTTTTATATCTAAATAACTCTTCAAGATTTTACCAAAATCTACAAGGAGAGAGATTCTTTTTATCTTGCTCCTTATTATATCCTTATGATTCTGAACACATAAAAGGTTCTCAATAAAATTGATGAATGAGTAGGAAAAACTAGAATTTGGACATAATAAAGGACAATCTTTTGTAAGGAAGTCCAGCTGGGCCCAGTTGGACCTAGGCCATTGTCTCTCATTTAATCCAAGCAGAAACAATTTCCTGGAAAATACTCCTTATAAGAAGGTGTCCTGTGGTCAAGGTGGAGATCACTCTGGATCAGTCACAGGGAGTTTGCCCCTGGGACCCTGTCCCTCAGCCCAGGACTGCAGAATGGGCCTTTTCCTCATTGAAAAACAACTCTTGCACAGCTGGGATTCTTCCGCTGAAAGCAGGAAGTGGGGAGACACGGAGAAGTCCCTTTGTCTATTCATCTGCTTGTAGACAGACGGACTGCATCATAACTCGAGATCCCTGTTTCATTTATTTGTTCAATAGCAGCATCTACCACTATACCTACAAGGCACTAGCCAGCTGCTCAAGATTGCAAGGTAAATGTGTCAGACCCTGGCCCTGCCCTTAGGGACGTTAGAGTCTACTAGAGGAAAAGCTAGAGCCTTTGTATCCTCAAAGTCTCTGGAGAATCAAGTTCCAGAGCTTGACATGCTTGGTCTTTTCTGCTGCAAAGGAGAGAAGAAATGGCAGAAGAGTCCAATCTAGAACTCTGTTTTCAAAGGCATACCCTCAGCAAGGGGTGGCCTGGAGGCTTCTATTCACCAGGCTCATGTTTTCCAAAGGACAGAATTAGAAAGTTCATATCAGCTGCATGGATAACACAAGGGTTTTAGAGACCATCTTCTCTAAGCCAGCAGGAACAGTGTGAGGATTATTATTATTATTATTTTGTAGTTAGGATTGAACTCAGGATGTTCACTCTAAGTTATATCCCAGCCCTTAACTTTTTTTACTTTGAGCCATAATCCCACTAGTTGGTAAATTCAGCTTGAATTTATGATCTACCTGCCTCAGCCTCCTGAATGCTCAGACTATAGACATGACTACTTTGCCCAGAGAGATAGTCTCATTGCCACCTTGATTGATTTGAGAAATACCAAGGGGGTGAGCAAAGCATTCTGGGAGTGTCTGTGTGGGTCTTGGGGCATAAGCACGGGTATGTTTGGCCCTGGTCTCTTCCTCTCTGGCTCTTTCCCTTGTATCTGCTTCCCAGCTGCTCTGAGGGTATCAGATTTCCTCTGCCATTCCCTTCTGCCATGTTATTCGACATAATGTTTTTATCGGAGTCAGCCATTGACTGAAACCAAAATAAACCTTTTCACCTTTAAGTTGTGTATATCAGATATTTTGTCACAGCAGCAGAAAGTTGACCAATACAGACAGTAAACATGAAAATATGTGAAACTTCCCTTGATGTGATGAGGGCAGGAAGAGGCTGTTTCCTGAATTAAAGATTGTTCCTTCTCTTACAGGCCTCTAGAAATGAGCGGCAGAGGCAGAAGCACCTTTGTAACAGAGGCAACATTTAGCTGAGGATAGAGGAGATGGAAGAATTGAGACAACCATAACTATCTGAAGGGCAACTTTATTTGGGCAGGAAAAAACTCTTTTTAGCACAGACACTGGGACTAGAAGACAAAGCTGGGGTCTGAGAAGAGATATTAGTTGCATATTAATCCTAAGGCAAAAATTTCAAGTGGGGAGTTGAATCCAGCCACCAACAGGGAATCTCCAGTGGCTTGGAGATTCTGAAAGTTTCAGAGGCTGGTTGATTGGTTTATTCGACTAGACTTACTTAGTAGTACGTATGTGCAGGCAGCATCGCCAACATCATCCTCAGAGAGCTCACAGGCACATGGGCAAGTCAGACACTAAGGAAGAAACATTTACAAGCTGTGAATTTGGGCTCTAGAGGAATAGAAAAGGGAGCGTATTGGACGGAAGAGAGATGTGTGGGCGGAAAGAGAAAAGACAGTGAAGGACCTTTGACCTTTGTATTGGGTGTGTATGACTGCGAGGTAGGTTCCCATGTTTCATGCTGAAGGTATGGGTTATTTTCCTGTCTTGGTGGATGAAGAAACCAAGATTGAGTGAAATCAAGTGAATTATCCAGAGTCAGTGATCAGCACACGGTTTTGGACACTTGCTTCGTAAGTGACTCCCCGGGGAATGGAGCCCCATCTGCAGATGGAGGAGGGTCAGGTCCACAGGAAGGTGGTGAGGTACTAAGGAAGATGGTCCTCTGTGGGGTGAAGTTCATGTCACATGGCCACTCAGGCCCATGTGGCCCAAAGATCCTTTGTATCTTCACATATATGTGTCTGGATTAATGTGACAGCTCACAGATACAAAATCCCAGTGGGGAAAGAATTTTAAAGTAAACAAAGTGAATTATTCAAAGTATGAGTTTGTCTAGAGTGCCTCTGAGAAATCATGTCCCTGCACATGAGCACCTCACCAGTGGAGGTCACTTTATCCGTGGAAGCCCACTTCACCTGGGCAGTTCCCATGGGAAATATCTCTTCTTACATCAGATCTGACTGTCTGGCCTTGGGACATGTCACATATGGGGCACTCTTCCTCAAGATAGTTCCCCTATCCACTGGGTTTCCAACCAAAAAATCTTCTGAATCCAAAAGAATAGCTGGATTTTACTGATATAATTTATAGCTAAGAAGATACTCGCTGGTTTATAATTCTGCAATTTGGGAGAGAGAGAGAGAGAGACAGACAGACAGACACAGACACAGAGAGAGAGAGAGAGAGACAGAGAGAGAAATAAGAACCCTCACTTCACCCCATGTAGTAGACATCTATGATCCTGCTGAAATGAAATGCAGAACAGTCCCTCCTTTTCAGAGACCGTTGGACCAGCCAGTCCTCATAACAAGCACCTGCCTCAGGGTTGTCTGATTCTCCCAAACAGTTTCCATTACCTCTGTGTCTACTACAGCCAATAGGGTTTGTGGTTTTGCCTGAACAACTCTTCCTGTCACTGTCTATTCATCGCAGCTCTAAGTAACTAGTGGGTCCTAATGGATGGATTCTAGGCATATCCAGGGACTATGATAGATCAAGTTGAAACCTGATGCCCCTGATGCAGAGTCAGAGTGTCATTTGTGTATCAAGAGGCACTCAGACATGCTGACCTCCAGGCTTCTTCCTGGTGTGGAAGTGTGTAAGTCACTCCCCAGAGCCCTGGGGGAAAATCAGTGTCTAGAGTCTAGATGGACCCCTTGGTGTCACTCCATCTGCCTGCAGCATCACAGAACCATGGCAACAACTTTGATGAAAGGTTAATTCATTGTAATGGCAATACAAGATGTTCCTAAAGTCTCCGGCCACTGGTACTGGTACTGATGATTTTCTTTAATGGAATTGTTGTTGTGATGGTTAATTTCATGGGTCAACTTGAGTGGGCGATGGAGTTGGCAGATAGTAGAACACTATTCTGTGATTGAGAATGTTTCTCTGGATGAGATAAACATTCAAATGTGTAGAGGGAATAAAGCAGATTATCCTCTCCAGTGTGAGTCGGCCTCATCCAATTCATTCTAAGCCTGCATGGAATAAAAAGAAACAGTCAAGAAGAATTTGCTTTCTCTTCCTATCATCAAGCTGGAACATTGGTCTTCAGTGGCTGTCAGAATGTAAATTATATCCTTAGTTCTTCTGGTTCTCAGGTCAGTCACTGAACTTGACGGAACTGTATCACCTTTTCTCCAGGGTCTCTCTCCCGCCTGCAGATGGCGGACTATGGGACTTCTCAGGCTCCAAGTCTGTGAGTCAACTCCTCATAATGAATCTATTTTTACAGATTTTCCTACTGGTTCTGTTTCTCAGGAGAAGCCCAACTAGGACAACTATGGTGTGGTAAAATAGGGTGTTTGGAAATAAGGAAGAGATAGTAGTAGCAATAATTTCTAACTATCTATGACATGTGTGCCAAACACTTTACTACATACCTCACAGAAGTTACTTTACTACAGACAGCCTAAGAAAGGCCTTTGGGATGTTGCTTTTCTTTTCTCTTCTCTTTTAATTTTGGTTGTACCTGGGATCAAACTCGAGCCCTTGTGCTTGCCAGGTAGGAGCGATACCACTTGAGCTAAATCCCTGGCTTGGTTTTGTTTCATAATGTAGGTGCTGATTGTAGTGGTAGGTTCAATTTATGAAAATTCATTCAACTGAATATTTAAAATATGAATATATATATATATATATATATATATATATATATTTCATTGGAAAAAAAATCACTCCATGTAATCCGACAATCATTTACAATGCAGGCTCTGCTGTCTTTGCTCTCCAGAAGATAACACTCAGACACAGAAAGGTTGAGGAGCTAATCCAAAGCCACATAGCTCAGATTAGTAGCTGTAGGCTTGCTGCTGAAATCTTATTTCAACACTAGTACTCTTTCCCTTATCCTTGCTGCAAGCACTCCAGAATGCATGGCGTGGGGTGATTCCTCAGGTGCACCTTCGTCTTCAGCTCACACTGTGCTGCATGTGGACACTCACATATATACATAAAGCCATTGAGGGGGAGTTAGGGGGGAGGGGCAGTGTCAGGTAATTATAGAGATTGATAAGCTCAACAACCCTGTCCTCAAAGAAACTTCCAATGTAACAGGGGAAGAGTCATAGCATGAGACACTAGACTGCACACAGCAGACGGGAACAGGACCAAGAACCTGGCAGACTTGAAACCCATCAGCCCTCGCAGTCTGGGTGTTCTGAAGAGCTGCTTTCAAAACCCTCTGGTAGCTGGATCTGGGGCTAGGTCCTTTTAAACTCCGTTCTGCACAGGGCTGATACCACAGTGGCTGACGGGCTCTGCATCCCTGATGACTTGGAAGGTTGGCGTGACTGGACTAATTAGGTTTATTAATAGGCTAGCACTTCATGAATGGTAATTAAGCAGACACGCATCTGGTGGCAGTGGTGGCTGAGGATGAGGCCCCGAAGCCCCATGAAATACGAATGCTGTGGTAGAGGGGACAGTAAGAAGCCATTCGTGGCTCAGCCTGCCCAAATGCTCTGGCGTCTTGAGATCCTCTTTTACTCAGTAAACAAAGTTTGAGCCACTGTCACTCTGCTGTCAGAGTGAGACACAGTTGTGGGTGAGGACATAAAGCGTAGCATAGGCCAAGTGCCCAGTTCTCTTGAGAAGAAAGAGGATCCTGACGTGGGCAGGGACGGAAGCTTGGGGAGCAATCAAGTAAAGGGCTGTGGCTTCCCCAGTGAGTTTCCTGAGCCTTCACCACCCCTCTCGCTTTCTCTCTGCTTGGCATTCGGATGTCTCAGGGTCGGGGCAGCCCGACCTCTGGGGACTAAAAAAGCTGAGCGAGTCAAGAGGTCTTTGTGTGCCAAGAGGCTACACAGGCCACACAAACAGGCAGTGAGGAGGCAAGAACAGGCCGGGCTGGCACTGAGCCAAGGCCCCACCGGGGTGCAGCCTGGGAGATGAGAAGACAGGTCACCCTGCACAGAGGCTGCCTGGAACCAAGTGTTTAGACAGGAGAAGGCATATTTAGCTTATGGAAAAACAGCACAGAATGATAAAGTGGATGATGGAAAAAGAGGTCTAAACAATGGAATCCACACTGTCGCTCTCAGCCCCAACAGCATGACAGATCTGGAGGATAAACTTTCATCTAAGCTTGTCGCAATTTTCCATTCAGCCTCCGAGAAATATACCAGAATTACTTTTTGCCTTTTGGAAGTTGAGGATGTTTTAAACTTACCTCCATTCTGCCTTACAAATATCTTTTTCTGAATGCCCATCAGTGCTTCCTGCTAAAAGAGGCTGATTATGGAATGTCCTATGTTCCTGACATCCCAGGCCTCATTAACACTACCGCCTCATCACGAAATACCCTTGCACCTTTCTGATAACTCAGCCAATGCATCTACTGACCTTTGAGTCATCTGTTACCCCCTCAGAGCAGCCTCCCCTAAGAGCACAGTGTGGCTTGTTTACAAACAGCTGCTTCTGCTTTCTGGGCCTGTCAATTGGAGAACCAGACTCCGAGGCATGTGTTCTAGTCCCGGCGCTGTTCTCCCTCCTCAGCAAGCTACACCACGCTCTGTGAGATAGGCAAGATGACAGCACTTTTTTCTCAGAGTCGTGATAAGTAAATGAGATCTGTGCAGTTCTTTTGTGTTAGGTGAGTGCTGATGTGTCTGTGATTAGATGAGAAATGGCGGGCCTTACCTGCCGCTCTGTCCCCAGCCTCAGTACAGTAGGTGCTGCTTGCTAGTTAGCGGAAAGGATAAATGAATTCGTGAGCCAGAAGACGAATGCTTCATTAGCTGGCGTGTTGTGGGTCTTTCTGCAGAATCTGGGGGGCCTGTGTCCTGCCTAAGTAGTCACTCCACACAGAGATGCAGAGAAATGGAATGTTTGGGGTGGCACAGAAGTGTGTGCCAACCTCCGAGGCCTGTGTCTTTTAATTAGTTTAATTAATGATGGCACCAACTGGCTCATTACCTGAAGGAATTAATGGGGATCATTTGTCTCCCTAAAGCAGCCATTCGGTGAGGTGGAGGCTGCTGGCCAGAGGAGAAGATATACCACGTTCTCTGCTCTGCAGCAGAGTGGAGACCTGATTCTCCTGTGCTCCAGCAGTCTCCCCATTGCTTCTCTCTCTCCCCTCGCACCTCAGCTCTCCCAGGGGGGATGAGGTCTTGCTCCCTCTGAAGCCTAACTTTACTTCAAATGGAACAATTGATACCTAAGCACAAAGGTGAACAGATAGTTAAAAATAACCGCTGTAGCACCTCTGTCTTCCCCCTAACTCTACTCTTCTCTCTGTTCTTGTCCCATGACCAAGATGACACTGCCCTGGCTATTCACGTAAGTACAGCTTTCAGGGAACTTTAGGCAGCCGTGTAAAGAAGACACTTCTGTCTGGCTATTCGCGTAAGTACAGCTTTCAGGGAACTTTTAGGCAGCCGGGTAAAGAAGACCTGGTCTCTTGCTGCTAATGTTGATTTAAGGCTAAGTTTGAGGCAATCAATTCAGTTCTGTGAAGTCAGATTCCACTTTGACACATACAGGCTGTCTCTTCTCCCCCAACATCTGATGCCTCAGTGCCAAGCACGTCTCCTTCTCCCTTTTGGCTATAAAGAATTATTGTCTGCAGCCAAAGACTGAATACTACCTTCCTTATCAGGGAGCAAAATCGGAGCACTTGACTTGTCTCCTTTCTAAGAAGCCCAGAACACACATTCTGAGCAAAAAAAAAAATACTGCCTGGGATCCTTCATCCTGTGGAGCCCACAGCTGTGTACAGCTGTTTGTAGGATGACACTGAAACTCTTGACTTCTTCAAGGGAATGTGTTGAACAGATAGAGCGTGGGCCCCTAGGGGGGAGTCAGGCAAAGCCCTGCAAATCACTCTGTGAAAGCAGTCGACTTGGCCCTGCATCTTTCCAGCACTGAATGTCTGACCACCCAGGAAGGCATGCCTACCACAGAGCTCCGCACGAGCTGTAATGCTAAAAGGGTGGAGCAGACTTTCTGGCACATTCTGGGTGACACTTATAGCCTGATCTTCTGTGTGGGTACTGATGGTTCTCTTTGTCCCTATCAGTGTAGCTCTGTACCGGGGCTGACTGTCTCACGGAATGAGTACATGCCCACGAGAATCACAGACCTTTCTATGTCAATGACTACATTTGCCTTGCTGTAAGTAGATACCATAGCTCTTGGTTTGGATTTCTGAGTGTAAGTGACTAATGAAAACCGTGAGAACAAATCATCTGAGGAGCCAAGAATAACCTTCTATTTTCTTTTCTTTTTATTAGTATATGTTTTCAATATGTAATGAATACATTCATCATGAGGCAATGGCATATGGACAGATATCACATACTAATCCTTTACTAGCCCCTTTCTTTTTCTTTAATGGAACGCTGGATTCATCCACTAATAATCCTTGTCACCATAATCTTGGAATGGTTCCCCTGGGAGTAGTATCCTGATGGCAGAGGTAACCAAGTACTAATTTCATGCATGTGCTTCTAGTGGGCTTGGGTTGGGTGTACTGTGGTGCTTATTAGAGCAGAAGTTGTCCCTGTGGACCATTTCATGCATGAGCAGCATCAACAGCAAGAGCCTTGGGCCTGAGAGGCTCAGAGCAGCTCCGGGAGAGAGCAGGGGAAGAGGACATCTAGACATGTGTGTGGGGTGGGGACGGGGATCAGGGCCATAACCTTGCCTATCTCTAGGAATGTCATTTTTTTTTTTTTTTTTTTTGTCTTCTAACACATCCCATGAGGCACCAAGGATCCTGAATCTAATAGGGATGGTGCCCCTGGATTTCTGTAGCACAGACATCCAAGCAGGACCGTAGACATCGTGCCTCTGCTTCCCCTCCTTGCATCTCAAACAGGCCAGCTCTTGTGTGAATCAGTGTTGCCAAACTCAGTGCTCTCCTCTGACGTGAGGCTGGGCAGGAGAAAGTCCAGGGGCTTGTTCCCAGTGGCCTGGTTCCCCAGGGTATGGACACAGCCGGAAACCAAAACCTCTTGACTTGGAAAGTTGCGTTGACTTGTAACTAAAAGACTCTTGGCACTCATAGGGAAAATAAATCTGAAGGGAAAGAGGGAAACAAATTGTAAAAACTGATTTTTACTTTGGAAAGGTCAGCAGTAGGAATCTGCTTCCTCCAGAATCTGCCAGCCAAATGTGGTGCTCATGCTCAGCAGCCTTTTCTCGATCAATATCACACTGATCACCTCATAAAATGGTGTTGAGGCAGCAGGGGTCAGGTGGAGCTGCGGCGGCGGGAGAGAGCCTTGGGCCACTAGCATGGAGCTCCTTAGGCAGGCCTAGCGGCTGAGCACCTTGCCGCCAGCCTGCCCCTGCCCAAGCTCTCCTGCTCCCTCCTTTGAGCCAAAGGCAACCTGCTCCTCATTCAGGTCAGAAGCTTGATGAGCGGCTGTTCTCGCTTGTTGCTGATGCTGGGCTTCCTGGACTCCTGTGGTCAGGAATTCACCACAGCCTTCCTCCATTCAGGCCCACACGGAGCAGACTGCAGCTGACACAAATGGCCCCCAGAAGGAGTGAGGATGCCAGAGGGAGAACCAGGGCTCTTTACCATTGGTCAGTAGAGCCACCTGTGAATTTTGTTATTTGTCTGCAAGAGTGGAGGTGGAGTTCAGGGTGGGAGCAGCTGGCAAGGGATGGGGAGGGGACAGTGACCTTCGGCCCAGATTCTTCTGTGTGTACTTACCCTGCACCTGGGTCATCTGACGTTCCTCAGAAAATGCACAGCTCTGACATCTGCAGCCACCCCTAGCCACACGTCACAGTGCAGAAGAGTCCATAAGCTCAGGGAAGTGAAGGGTAGGAAATAGAGACAGTGACACTTTCAAAGAATGGAAGATGCTGTTAACATGTCAGTCCAATTATGGTAATGTGCCAGGGTAATTGGCCCTCCCAGGGTGCAGGGGATGTGCATGAGTACAGTAATTGCAGGTTCACTTTGCTCTGCATTCTTTATCCTACTTTGGTGACTAATTATTAGTATTTAGCAAGTGGATATTGTCATCTTCAAAGCAGGTGCAGCTGTGGCTCAGGCATTGGAGCTGGGGCCAGCTAAAGGTCAGCTTCTACTTGGTGATAATTAATTTGTCTTTTATGGATTGCAAATGGGCTGCGAGCTTATCCCTTCCCTTTACTGCCAAACAAACCAACAAACCCAAAGGCAGGAGAATATACCTTGTGATTTACTTCAGTGCCTTTTCCATTATTGACGAATGGGGTAAAGAACTGAAGGGGTCGCTTGTGCTCTTCCAGCCTCTTAAAAGAAAGAGCCAGAAATGGACCTCTAGCCAACATACGTATGAACAGGGAGGCCAAATTGTCTGTGGTGATCATCAACAGCTGAGGATAGCTTTAAGCTCATAATTTATTTATTCATTACCACCTCTATATTGGACACTAGCACACTCTGCTTCTAAGAAGGTTAAGGTCTGGAATTCTAGATGGAAAAGTAATAGCAAAATAGTTATTAAGTCACTACTATGTATTAGATCTAATACTCGTACATGTAAAATATTTTGTTTAATCCTCACAACAGCTCTATATAATAGATACTTTTACAGTGTTATCCTCATCTTGAAGCTGAGAAGCTGAGGCTCAGAAAATTTGAGTATGATACTGAGAGCTAAGAAACAAAGCTAACACTTGTTCTCAGGACTATCAGATGTATAATAAAGATCTTTTACCTAGTGTAGTACTATGCTTAGTTCTGTGGCCTTTATGAAAGATCAACAACTCAAACAATAACCAATAACTCTGCCATTAGCAGAGCTTTCTGGTATACCTGAAAAGCCCAAAGTTTGAATCAGGTATCATTCCTTAAGCTACTTGCAAATTGTGCAGATGGAGAAATAGGAAAGGAAATTGCTATAATTTGATTTTAAATGTCCTCCAAAGGCTTCATCTTAAAGGTTTGGTCCCCAGTTTAACATTAATGAGAAGTGGCAGATATTTTAAGAAATGGGGCCTAGGAAGAAATCTTTCAGTTGCTGTTGGTATGCCTTTGAAGGGGCTTTTAGGACCCTCCCCACCTTGTCCTCTGTATGCCTCCTGACTACCATGAGCCGCTCAGTTCGATCATGGGCTTCCACCATGATGTGCTGTCTCACCATGGTCCCGAAAGCAATGAAATAAACTTTTCCTCTTCTTAATCATCTGAGACAGTTTTTTTTTTTTAAGGTTTTTTGAGACAGGGTCTCACTTTGTGGTTCAGACTGGCCCTGAGCTCAGCCTCAAACTCGCATCACAGCAATCCTCCTGCCTCTGCCTCCCGAGTGCTGGGATTACAGGTGTGAGCCACCACGCCCGGCACTGTGGTATGTGGTACTGGTTGCTGCTGGGGTGAGTCTCCATGCTCAGTATTGTTATGTGGTTACCAGGATCGAACCCGGGCCCTTGTTCTTGCAAGACAGGCGCCAGAACCACTGAGCTATATCCCTGGCCCCTGAGATGGTTTTTTAGTAACGGAAGGCTGACTGACACAGAACCGAGCCTAGCCTCTTTACTGAGTTTCTTGAACAATTCTGCTCCATGAAGCCTTTCTCCTATCTCAGCTGCTTTGCACTCTGGCAGGGTAGTGGCTCATTTCCAAGAATGGTTCTGCCCTGCTCCCTAATTATCTCATATCCCTCTGCCTCCCACAAGGATCCAAAAACATTTGGGTCAGAAAACTGATCATATGGACTTTGGGCTCTGCCCTGGGTGCCAATAATAACTGATTGAATCAAATAGGAGTGAGAGGAGTAGACAAGGCTCCTAATCTGGTAGTCAGATGGGCAAAGGAACACCTTTAATTTCATACTGATGGACAAACAGAGGATGTTTTAGGAAAGCGTAGAAAATTTCTATGTTCACCTTGAATTACAGAATGAAATTCCAATAATATGTCATTCAAAGGACTGGCTGGCAAGAGGAAAGGAGAGAGTATACAGGTAGGGGTTGCAGAAGATGGCAGATATTTTGGGAGTTCAGATTTGTGTCTGAGGATTACTGGTATGACGGGGCAACAAAAAAATTTTGCTATTTTATTGTAGCCTACATATTGATGCAGCCAAACAAATTCTCCTCTTTGCAACCTGACCTCCTTCTTACTGGGAAATGATCTCATTTCAAGGCTAACCACAAGAGGTTTGGCCAGGCACCCATCATGCCGTATGCCTGGCATTTGCAAATCTTCATGCAAAGTGCAAAGTTTTTTTTAAAAGACAGTAAATAATCCTGTCTAAAGAAATCTTGGAAAGGTCTGCTTCTAGCCATGAGGTGAAAAGAAAAGCAATCACTCTCCCTACCCTCACAACCATTATCTGCCATTCTTCCTGAATGCTAAAGCTTAAGTTGCTTTTAATTTTAGATCAGGAACAATCTGATTTGGGGCCAAGGTCTTTCTTCACTGTCCTTCAAAATGTATTAAGCTGTGGTGTTTTTCCACCTCCAGTCTGCTCTGTTTCAGTTTCTTGAGTGCCAAAAGCAGAAGCTCCACCAAGAATTCAACATACTGTACATTCAGGATTTAGTGAGATTGCACTGGACAAAGAGCTTATACTTCCTGCTGCCAATAGAAAGAAACACAGACTTTTACTCACACAGATACAGACACATACACAGACAGGAGCAAAGACAAAAGACAGGGACAGACACACAGACAGACAGAGATCATCGCTTGTCTAGGATGTTGATGCTTATTGCCTCCTTGGCAAAGTGTGGCAAGAACTAAATGACCATCCAGGCAAGTTAGCAGAGACCAAGCCAGTAGGCAGAGCTCTCAGAAGCTCAGGCCACTACTGCCTAAGTCTTTTGAGCCCACTCCCTTCCTCGGTCTCTAACATTATCATGGAAACGAGGAGGCTCCCTTGTGGACCAGTCTGCACCCTGACCGGTTTCATCTTGCTCTTGGGCTCTGCTGGCATCAGTGGACAATGAAGCCTGCAGAACACTCTTGAGCAGAGGTAACAGGTGTGGAGCAGATGCCAAAGCCTGAACTTTACTTTTGGTTCTGTGGGCAGAAGTCCCACTGCCCACTCGGCCTGGCTGTGAAGCTTGAACTTTGTCTCCTGGAGGGTCCTAGACTGGAACTCTATCTGGGATCAGCTGTGTAGACATGCTGAGGGCTGATACACAAAGGACCCTTCGCTAAGGGGGCTCTACCTTGCTGTAGACATCAACACTCAGTCTACTTGGCAGGACATCTATATCTAACTTTGTTCCTTCAAGATCTTTCCTACTCAAAAAACAAAACTGATTCTAGACTTCCGCCCATTCCAGATTTCCCTAGTGCTGTTCTTAGGCCAGCTGTTAAAACAAGATCATAATGGACTCTGGTCTAGTGTGGCCTCTCACACTGAATGGAGTTTTCTGGAGAACAGAACTGTCTCTGGAGCAACGTGCCAGAAGTTGGAGGTGGGAAGGACATGCTGAAATAGTTGTTGGAGGCTGTTCTGACTTCCCATTGGTACATCCTCTTCCAAGACTTTAAGAAGAGTAATACAGTGAGGAGAGAGGAGGAACTGGCAGAGGAAGATGGGAATGCGGGGAGTTTAACTATAAGGTGCTTCTGGGCTCTGG
This sequence comes from Petromus typicus, assembly GCA_004026965.1. NCBI lineage: Eukaryota > Metazoa > Chordata > Mammalia > Rodentia > Petromuridae > Petromus > Petromus typicus. Next base: position 73,816 of record PVIR01001483.1, on the reverse strand, counting down.
AATATCCCAATCTCTGACAAAGAGCCTAAGAAAGAGATGAAATATTTATGTTCTTCATTTCCCTTAGCCACAGCAGATCTTGGGAACATCAGACAAGATTGCTGATGAGAAGCCAGCCTGGCTGGCAGGGTGCTAAGAGCAGCAGCAACACCACTGAGTTCATAGTCTTCCCTCATAGAGGAAACGCGGCCCTCTTCGGCCTCCAGAAGCCCTGCTGGGGCCACACAGACCTTAGGAAGAACACACAGCCTCTGGAGCAAGACAGAAGTCTCTGAGTTGCACTGATGAAATGTTTTGAACCCTACCTGGGTGCTGAGGGGGTGAGAGTGGGGTGGGAGACAGGCTGATAGGATTGGTCTTGGCAGGAGACTTGCTTTCCTAAACATTTATGTTCAGGTTTGAGTCAATGTACCTAGATCTTTGGAGGGACCTCAGTACTCATTCTGTTTTGATGACTGAAGTTTCAGTACTCGGCGCATGCTCTTTCTCTCTGTGGAATCACTGGGTTGAGAAAACAAGGTGCTGTTTCTCAGTCCTGATCCTCATCTGAACTGACATGTTGTCCCGCATGTGCCACTGCCTCTTTTCCCTCATCCAACTTCATTAGAGTCAACACAGAGTGGAAAGGGCAATGGGCCAAAAAAACCCACAAACAAACAGAAAAAGCCTAACAAGCCTATGGAAAATTGCCTTCGCTCTCTCCCTAAACCCAAGTCTGCAGGCAATTTGCCCTTCTCACTTGGATTAGAGCTCTGTTTCTGTTTCACAGTTCTGTGCTTTTCAAAATTCTGTACCTAAAGCTTGGTACCTGACCCACCACTAGCCAATATTCAACTCTCCCTGAATGTCTTCTCTGTCTAGAATTTTGATTTAGAACACTTTGATTTCTAGTGTGGCTTGGGCTCCAAAGTCATTGTCATTTTGTAGTCTACAAAGCTCTTCTCTGAGATTTGTCCTAAAGAATCTTTGGCCTCTTCTTCCCTTTCATGCCTTAGCCCCCCGCTTCTTTCCTTCTTTGATAGGAACTTCCAAAGCCCAATGATACACTTTCCACACTTTCTCCTTTTGGGCTTTCTTTTTAAAAAATGGTATTTTTTTTTCTCCACTCATTCAAGACATATTTAGAGTGCTTTCTATGCCCTAGGCCCATGTAGTCAGCTCTTGCTGTTACAATGCTATGTAAGAAACTACTCCAAAATCAACAGTCAACTACAGATGTGTGTTTTTAATACTGACAGAGCTACAAGTTGGCCAGGATGCTGCTGCTCCAGGGTTTAGGACTGAACTCAGGTCGACTTCCCAGGTCTTCACTGCAGACCCAGGAAGAGGAAACATAAGCTATCTAGGGAGGTGCTTCTTGTGGCAGAGAGAATCCATTCCAAGAAATCAAGTCAAACTACACCAGTGTTTAAAGTACCTGATCAGACATAATGTGCTTTACTTCCGCTGACATATGTTAGTCAAAGCAAGTCAGAGGGCCAAGATGAAAGGCATGGAGGCCAGAGAGAATATTCTGTCCCCACTGAACCCATGCAATACCAAAGAAGGATGAATTGTGACTACATAATGCAAAATAGTGCAGAGTGGTTTCTACATTTATAAAGATCACGGTCAAATGTAAGAGAGATGCAAATGCAATAGGCAAACAAGCAAATTAATGTATACTGTAAACAGAGCTAAACACAAGGGACCCATGTTGGATTCAGTGGCACGAAAAGTCCTCTCTGGGGTGATGCCACTTAATCTGAGGCTTCAGAGGTGACAAGAAGGCAGGTAGGCAGATAGAGTACAGATAGGTTTTGAGCCATGAGAAGTAGTTTATGCAAAGGCCCTGGGCAAACAGGATCTTGATGTGGTTGAAGAATTGAAATAAATTCAGTACGGCTACAGTGTAGTTAGGAACACTGAAGAGGCCTGCAGGGGCTGAATCATGCAGGACTTGTTAGTGCTCTCCTTCAAACTTACCAATAATCACTCTGCTGGCTATTGCTGCTAAGTGCCCACGCATGTATGTGCACGCACACACACACACATACACACACACACACATACACACACACACACACACCCATTATCTTCCCACCTCTTGAAGCTTCCTTAAATTGATCAATATATCGAAGTCATTTTTTATTTTGCTACACAAACACATACAAAACAAAATAGGACCAACTTTGATAGTCTGGGAAATAGTAGAGGTTTCTGCCCTGAACAAGAATCTCTTGGGCCAGGGATTTAGCTCAGTGTTTCCAGTGCCTGTCTTGCAAGTGCAAGGGCCCGGGTTTGATCCCTCGGTAACCACATACCATCCTGGGTGTGGATACTCACGCCCAGCAGCAACCATTACCACATACCACAGTGCTGGGTGTGGTGGCTCACTCCTGTAATCCCAGCACACGGGAGGCAGAGGCAGGAGGATTGCTGAGATGTGAGTTTGAGGCTGAGCTCAGGGCCAGTCTGAACTACAAAGTGAGAACCTGTCTCAAAAAAAAAGAGAGTCTCTTGGCTGAGTATTATCCTGCAGGACAGACGAACAGGTGTGATGGAAAAGTTATGAGATAATTTCTGAATACTGCTTTTTAGCTGACCCTCACATATGCCCTAGCACAAGAGGACTTTTTGGAGTAATAAAAGTGTTCTGTATTTTGTCATTTATCAACATTCATTGAGCTATATATGTAAAATGGATGGATTTTATTATATGCAAAGTATGCCTTAATAAAGTGGAATTAAAGGCAAATATCAAAGCAAAAAGTAAAAAATTGAAAGCAAAAGGATGATACTGGCCCACTTCCATGTTTTCCTGCAGAGAGGACAGTAAATTTTAGAAAGATGATTCCAATGCATTCTAAGATACTAGAATACAAACTGCTTTTCTGCCTAGGGACACTTTTCACAGGAACATAAAAGGGCTTTTGCCACCAGCCCTGGGCCACTGTAAGACCTGAGGATTTAGAGTGCTGATGGTAGCAGTATGAGGGTGGGGGCCACTACTGGGACCTCCTGGGGCAAGAGAGATTCTGCTCAGCAGAAGTGACGATGACGGGCCGGGGAGTTAGCTCAGTGGTTCCGGCGCCTGTCTTGCAAGCGCAAGGGCCCGGGTTCGATTCCCCGGTAACCACATAACAATACTGGGTGTGGAGACCCCACACCCAGCAGCAACCAGTACCACATACCACAGTGCCGGGCGTGGTGGCTCACGCCTGTAATCCCAGCACTCGGGAGGCGGAGGCAGGAGGATTGTGATGTGAGTTTGAGGCTGAGCTCAGGGCCAGCCTGAACCACAAAAGCGAGACCCTGTCTCAAAAAACCTAAAAAAAAAAAAAAAAAAAGAAGTGACGATGACATCTGGCAGGATGGAGATGCCATGGCTACAAGAGTGTATGCTGGCACATCAGAGCCCAGAAGAGGTGGCAGTGGCAATGGCAGTGCTTTCCAAAAGAAATATAATGCCAACCACAAGTGCAAGCCACAGATGGAAATCTTCCAGGAGCCATATTGGAAAAAGTAAAACAACAAAAAAATATAATGAATTTAGCTTAGCGACAAAAATATTCCTGTCAATATATAATCGATCAGAAAAGGACAGTGTCAAGATACTTTAATTCTTTGTACTAAGATTTTCTTATACTGAGACTATGGCAAGTCTGGGTATGGATTAGCTATATTTCAAGTGCTCAATGACACAATGGCCAGCAGGTTAGTCTTCTGGGCCATACAAGTGCGTGGGGTCAGCACCACCCAGGCGATTACATTTACTGTTTGTGAGAACTCTCCGCTCCTCACCCCATTAAGTGAAAGGCCAATGGCTTTGAGGTTCTCCAGCCATCCTGGAGAGTAGGAGGTCCACAGTGGGAGACAGGGAGCTGACAACCTGGGCAAGCAGGTGAAGGACAGGCCTATGACCTGAATGATAACCCCATGGAACTGAGAGGGCATTTATATGAGAAGCTCGGGGGCTTGCAGTTATAGGTGGATTTTGAAGCACTATCCAAGCATAAGCTCAGATGTTATTTTATCTCTGAGCCTCACAGGAAGAATCACAGGTATCTTGTCAATCCTTTTGCCCTTTGTGCTTCTCTTGCCCTGTAGCAGGAACATTGTATTTGTGGCCTCATTTTCATATAAACCACCAGTAACTCTTTCTTATTCTATGCTTATTTGCCCCACCCCAACACAACTAGCAGGGTAGAACACTTTAAAGTATAATTTCTGTAATTTGTATCATAAAAATAATTGGCATACTGCACCTGTGTTGCAAACTACACATACTTTTCCTTTCTCCTTTAGTTTTCTCCTGTCCATTCATCCTAAATGAACAAGTTTTATCGGGTTGAAATTCTCTTGGTATCTTAGGTACTTTTCTTATTGCTGAGCCAAAATAACCAACACCCAAAATCAAAGGGGGGAAAGGTTTATTTCATCTCACAGTGTGCAGAGGTTTCAGGCCATCGTTGGCCAGCTCCAAGGCAGGGTGGAAGGCAGAGGAGAAATAGTCCATGGAAAGCAGGTACAAGACAGTGAAACAGAGAAGCAGAAGCAGCAGCAGCAGCAGCCCGCATTCTTTCGGTCCCTTTGTATCAATCTAGCTACTAGCCCTTTGGGTGATACCACTCAGGACTATCAGTTCTCTCAGAATTATCAATCAGTGGGACTAATTTAGTAATCACACACCCTTAATCCAAGCATCACACTCTTAATCCTAGGAACACACACTGTAGAGCCAGCTACCTCAAAAGAAGCCTCACCTGTGACTGTGTGAGGCTTTGGGAGGATGTCTCAATGCAAGCTATAACCGTGGAAAACCACAAAGTAGTACTTAACATCTTAGAGGAGATGCAAACTGCTATGGATAGTACTTAGTATACTGTACTTAGTATCTGTTACATTGAGTACCGTATCTACAGTGCATGGAACCATGCCAGGTGTACTGAGTACTCAGAAAGTGTCAGCTACTAATTACTTCTTGGTCTTTAGTCACTGAACAATCTTGGGTTCCTGCTCTGTGTCAGGCACTAGTGTGAGTACTTGAAAATAAAAGGGAACAAACTGGTCCCTCACCTTAGGGAGTTAACATTCCACCTGAAAAAGACAGGGAACAGTAGATAGTAGGGACATGTGGACTTTATAGAATGTTGGAAGGCAGCAAGGGCAATGGAAAACAAAGTGGAGCAGTATTAGTTTGAGGTCACGTGGCATAGAAAATAGGGTATCCATGGTACCCATCCCCATGAAGAAGCAATGCCTTGAAGGAAGGGACAGGAAAGGTCCTATCACTGGCTGTGCATTTTAAGAATCAGGCTTTATAGAGAAGAAGGAACCCTTCTTCACCATTGGTGGGACTGTAGACTCATACAACCCCTGTGGAGATCAGTTTGGAGATTCCTCAAAAAGCTAGGATTGGAGGTCCCATTTGACCCGGCCATTGCCCTGCTAGGTATATACACAAAAGAATTGAAAGACTCATATCACAGTGACATATGTGCACCCATGTTTATAGCAACCCAATTTGTGATTGCTACATCTTGGAAACACCCAAATTCCATCAACTGGGGACTGGATAAAAAAGCTGGTTTTTCTACAGAATGGAGTATTACTCTGCCATAAAAAATGATAGGTTTGAATCATTTATACTCAAATGGACATACCTTGAGGATATCCTCATAAGTGAAATAAATAGGTCACAGATAGGTACATATTGCATCTTTTCTCTGGTATGAGAAAATAAAAGTTGTAAATGAGTCCTAGAATTGTATGTTATATATTGTGAAATAGAAAATGCTCAAAGTAAAATAGGTTGAAGGGGGAAAAATAATGAGATTATAACAAAAAAGTAAGAAAACAAATTTTATGTATATGGGGGGGCGGTAGGGTGGGTAGGGCTATGGGAAAAAATGAGAATTAAGTTGTGTCTTATACTGGTACAAATCCCCATTATAGAGTGCAATCATGATGCATATATGTAATGTACCAATAAAGATAAAAAAAAAGAATCAGGCTTTAATCGATTCTGCTGCTATAACCAAACACCACAGATTGGCTTATACATAACAGAAATGTATTTCCCACAATTCCTTAGGCGGGAAAATCCAAGACCGAGAGTTGACATGTGTGATGTCTGATGAGGGCTGCTTCCTGGTTCACAGGCAAGCATCCTTATGTCCTCACATGGCAGAAGGACCTGGGACCCACAGTACAGGCCCTGACAGCGGGCCAAGGGTTTAGGGCACTAATACTAGTCCTGAGGCTCTGCTCTCACCACCCATCATCTCCCTCAAAGCCTCAGCTCCAGTCACCATCATCCCGACAAGGGGGTTCACTGTATGAATCATAGGTGTACACAAACATTTGGTCCGCAGCAAGAAGGAGCTACTGGAGAGGGGAGCAGGGCAGATAAGAAAGGAGTACAGACATCCTTCAGCAAGGAGTTGGTTCCAGAATGCCCTAGGCACCCAAATCCATGGGACTTATGTCTTTATAAAAAATGGCATAGAATTTGCCTGTAACATATGCATATCTTCATTTATTTATTTATTACTTTTGAGATGGCAGTCTTGCTGTGTAGTTCAGACTGGCCTTGAACTCACTATGTAGCCTTGGCTAGCCTCAAACTCACAACGACCCTCAGTCTTCCAAGTACTTAGGACTACAGATGTGTCACCACGCCCTTAGACCATCACTAGATTGCCTATAATATCTAACAGAATATAAATTTTGTGTAATTACAGTTATACTGTAATTTATATAAATACAGTGGTACTGTATTATTTAAGGACTAGTGACAAGAAAAAAGATCTATATATGTTTAGTAAAGAGGCAATTTCTGTTTTGAAATGCTTCCTATTCTTGGTCCGATGAGTGAAGTGGACTGTAAAGAATAATAGAACTAGAAATGTGAGAATTGACAAAGAACCGAGGCAAAGTCTTTGAGCCAGTGTAAAGAGTTCAGCTTCTGGGCCGGGGATTTAGCTCAGTGGTTCTGGTGCCTGTAAGGGCCCGGGTTCGATCCCCAGTAACCACATAACAATACTGGGAGTGGAGACTCACCCCAGCAGCAACAAGTACCACATACCACAGTGCTGGGCGTGGTGGCTCACGCCTGTAATCCCAGCACTCGGGAGGCAGAGGCAGGAGGATTGCTGTGGTGTGAGTTTGAGGCTGAGCTCAGGGCCAGCCTGAACTATAAAAGCGAAACCCTGTCTCAATAAACCTAAAAAAAAAAAAGAGTTCAGCTTCTGCTCTGAGTCCAGAAACAGTGCCGGGCTCAGGACTGAGCAGGGCCAGGCCCAGATCTCCATGATAAATAGACTTCATTGGCTGCTGTGTTGGGAACAGACTGTGGGGTAAGGGGTAATTGTGCTGGCAGAGAGGGCAGTGAAGAGACTGCTACAGTAATTCAGGTGGCAATTGGGTGGCCTGGCACATGGAAGCAGTGGGGAAGAGTAAGGAGTACTATCATTGCTTCAGTGTGGGAGTTAGCTCAGTGATTCTAGTGCCTATCTTGCAAGCACAAGGTCCTGAGTTTGATCCCTGGTACAAAAAAAAAAAAAAAAAAAAGAAAGAAAGAAAAGCACTATCACTACCACTGATCTGCAATCAGCTGTCATCTGTATGTCTCCATAGCTGTTAAAACCTCATGGACACAATGACATTTCCTACTTCTTTGTACTTGTCCCATTATTATATATTGCTCATTTTGTTGGTATCTAAGCCAAGTATGAGATGTAACTATAAGCAAGGGTCTCAAGAAAATATATTGGTTATGTTCAAATTACTAGTGCATTTCAAGCAAAACGTAGTACATCTACAATGGAAATGTTAATGAAGCAGGTGGAAACTTCGGAGAATAGGGTATCACAGTTCCTAGCAGTACAGAGCAACAGGAGGGGGAGATAGATAAAGAGGAGAGACATAAGACACAAGAAAAATCTGCCTACACCTGAAAGAGGTCTTGAGTGGCCAGAAAATTGAGTGGAAATAGCAATCCTGGTCTGGAATTACGAAACTGAGAGATAAGGAGTTGAGGTGAGCAGAAAGAATCTTTTCCTAAAGCCCAACGGGAAAAAAACATGTTAGATTAAAATCTATAGTCAAGGGCTAATTAAGGTAATAAATTATATTAAGATAATGCATTAGCTTTCCTTTGGTAGGGGCAAAATCTCCAACACTCTCAACTTAAAGGCGAGGTTTACTTGGTTCAAAGGTGGGTGCAGACCAGCTTCCACCTTCTCCGAGGCGTGCTGAAGGGCTGTCGTGAGGACAGAAAACTGCACACACCATGCTGGCCGGTAAGTGCAATGAGGAAGGAAAAGGAAGCCAGAGACCAAAATACACCCTTCCAAGTCGGCCTCCAGTGACCTGCCCCTTCCAACCAGGTCCCACCTCTGTGAGACTTGTGAGGAATAGACTACTAAACCAAAACAGGCAAAATGTTTAAACTTTACTTTTTTAAGACCCCGTGGTTTTGTATTTTAATATTATTGTCAAGCGTTTAAAGTTTTACTTCAGGAGAGGAACAAAAGCAGGGCTGAGGTACAGCCCAAAGTTCACATACTGAAATCGGAGTTTCTGGATTTTTAGTTCTGTTCTATCATTAATTATTCATGTGACCCTCAGACAAGTTATTTCAGCTCTCTAAGCCTCAGTTCTTTTTTCTTTAAGAGAACAGGGTTGCGTGGTCTCTTCTACTCTAGAACTGTGTGAATTTTCAGTGAGAGGATACCCAGGTGCCTCAAGGCCACGGGCATAAACAAAAGGCTCCTTGCCTGTGTGTGTGTGTATCTTATCTGGACAGACAGTGGGACTCTTGAGATATAGATTTGTCAATTGAGCCTGTGTCATGACAAGTGGATCACTGAGGGGCTGTGGTCCAGCTCTTACCCTGGCTGCCTCTCCCATCTTAGAGGGAGCTGGCCTTGGGCTTCTCTGTAATAACCACCATCTCTCACCTCTGTGTTCAGTGATTCTTGTTGGCTCCACCGTGAGACACCAGAGAGAGGCTTTGTCGGATTGTGAAGCTCTATTGGGATGTTCAGATCCTATGTTCTCTCAACTGTCCATTGTTCCTACTGCACTGTGCACATGTGCTGAGCATGTGCTGTATCTGGGGACCCACTATAAAGAAAGTCTAAGGCAGCCCCTGCCTAGTGACATTCACCATCCAATCAGGGAAAACAGACATTAAACAACAGCCGTGAATGATTTATTATAAAATCCTTAGCATGTGAAGTGCTGCAAAAGTAAATACCAGGAACTACAGAAGCATTTAACAGAGGAACCTAATTTAGCATCTCAGGCTGGAGAAGTGATATTTAAATTGACCCCTCAAGGATGAGCTGGAGTTAGATGAAGAGAGAAGAACATTCTGGTGGGAAGCAGCTGTACGGGGGGAGAAAAGACTTTCCTGACTTTCCTTCCACCATGCCATTGTGTTTTCCTGAGGCTCAAGGTTCCGGCTGGGATTTAGAGGAATAACTGCAGATTTATTTGTTCTTTCAGTCATAACTGTTATGTATCTATATGTGCTGGGACACAGCAGTGAATAAGCACAGCCATCACCCTCCCTCCAGAATCTGCCCTAATAGAATTTAAATTCTAGCAAAAGCAGACAAGGGTATACATAAAATATGATGGTGATAAATATGGAATAGATAAAAGGCAGGAAATGGGTATAGGCAGTGCCTGTTCTGAGGTTGAAGAGAGCGATATTATATGAGGTGATCAGGAAAGGCCTTAGTGAAACTCCTAACAGAACCAAGAGGGTGAGCTCTGCTATACCTGTGGGGGGAAAATGTTCCCTGCAGGGGAAAGAGCAATTGCAACAAGACTGAGAGGCAGGAGAATGCCTAGCCCGCTCGAGAAGAGCAGGAACAGAAGCAAGTCAGAGAACAAAATGAGCAAGAGAAAGGGAATAAGGATACACGCCCGTGGAGGCCAGGGGCCAGCGTTTGAGTGACACTGCAGGCCATTTAAGAACTTGGGCATTTCTCTGAGTGAAGATTTTGAGCAAGGGAATGAGAAGACCTGACGTGGATATTGAAGGAGGACTCTGGCTTGCTCTGGAGAACACAGTGCAGAGGTTGGTGCAAGGGCAGACCAAGGAGGATCAGGTAAGAGACTGATTTAGGTGAGCTGAACTGGGATAGTAAGTAACTGAAGCAATACGAAGGGTTGAATTCGGAGTATATTTTCAAGAAAGAGTCAAGAATATCTATAGATGGATTGGATGTGAATTAAGAAAGAAAACAGAAGCAAAGCAATATTAATGTTTTTTGCTTGGGTATCTTTACAAAATGTCACCATTTGCAGAGGTGGAAAATGCTGAAGGAGAAGATTCAGGGAGAGAGATCAGGAGCTTGCTTTAGGACTGAGGACTCTAGCAGGCCCACAGGGGAGATGAGCGAGAAGAGCTCAAAGAAGGTGATGTCAGTACGTCAAAGACTCTAGAGCCAGACAACTAGAGGAAATAGTCTTGGGATTACAAGTGAATGAGAGAAGTGAGGGATCTCTGGAACCCTCCCATGCTAAGGAAAAACCCACAAAGAAAAACGCCAAAAGAAGGCACCATCAAAGCGACCTTGAATGGGCCAAACTTTGTTCTTCACCAGTCTTTCCCCTTCTATGTTATACTCCTCTACATTTAATGCCACATACACGTACACACATGTATGCACACACATTTGCCCACACACATGTATGTGGACATGCACAGGCACGTTCACAAGCACTCGGTGCAATTTCCTGTCTCCTTTGGGCTTTGAGTCCCTGAGAAGATAGAACATGGCGCACCTTCCCCAGCCATGTCGCCAAGGGGCCAGCAAATCTATCTCCCCCGAGATCATCACCCTGTCATATTGTTTTCATATCCCTTTCCCAGTGCTGATCCTTCTGATCACTGATAGCCCTGCTATGACCAAGGGAGAATTATAGAGGAGTCTATATACATTTATAACAATGTGGATTTGAAAAATAACAGGTGATTCTGAATACCAGCCACATTAGGAAACCCTCACATCAAAAGGATGAGTCATTTCACCCATCTCTCTGCTTCTGCAAACACCAGAACCTGTCTCAGGGAACAAGGTTGCTGCCTATTCTGTTCCTGAGATCTAAAGGAGGGGTCCGGGAGGAGAACCCTGGTGGCCCTGACCACGTGCCACATACCAGTTATGGGCCACATCTGTAACCATCTTCACTCTCAATTTTTTCTGATCATTCAAGGAAGATTCACTTACTATGGGTTAAGGCCAATCTCTCTTTCTTTGTCTTCTAATAAAAAGAGCCACTAAGTCATGCTGTGGCCTGGTAGGCATATTGTCTATAGTGGGGCATCATATTGTGTGTGTCCTGCTTTTCTGGGACCTGCTGTCCTCTGTCCTGCTGTCCTCAGATCCCAGCAGCACATAATGTGAGCAGGTTAAAGGATTACCAGTGATTTTGTCCTCCACGATCTGATTTTCCAATGGAGGGGACTGCCCGGTGAAGTAGCCAATAGGAGTTCCTTGAAAAGGTCAGAGAGAATAGAAAGGAATGGAAAAGCCATCATCACCAGACACTGAATGAACCCCAGGGGTAGAAGGTAAAGAGACCAAATTCATACCCACTATTAGATATAAATCAGACAGAGCAAAAATAAGCAGACAGGGAACCCAGATGCTAACTCCAGCTTCTCATGCTCATGTTCCATTCGAGCCCCCATGTGATATAACCACATATGCCTATAAAGCAGGGGATTTGGGAGGCAGAGAACAGCCGACAGAGGTGTCGATAAGCCAATTTGTGGCTTGTTAGAATGTTACACTTGTTTATCGGCATTTAACGAGACAAGACATTGATGTTAACACGGTAGGAGGGAAGTTGCCCAGACCAATAGTACTCTTTGCTGAAAATTAATTTAAACCCTCTTTTCTTTGTGCCAGAAACGGTAGAGCTAATTCATTACCAAAGTGTTGAAATGCCACTGAAAATGAGTTAGGGTAACAGGGACCAGTCATCAGCAGCTGAACAAAATCCCAATTTAGCTTTCTTTTGGTAACCTCTAGTAAATGAGACATTGCAAAATAATATGCTTTATGGCAGGGAGCAAAATAACAAGGGTTTATTTAATTTAGGGGATGTGGAGGGCTGTAGGGCTGGGAAGAGAAAGTTTCATGCACAGATTTTTTTGGAAAGCTGTGAGAGCTGCTGTTGCTCCAGCCAGTCCACGGCCACTCTGCCCTGACAGAAACTCAGTAGCTTGTGTTTGGGACATGTTAGCTTGAAGATTCCAAGGTCCTGGCAAGGCCAAGATTTTTTATCAAAATTCTATGAAATCTGTTTAGATCATTTACACTATCTTGGCTACATGTGCTGGTCTCCAATTGAGGCCGGGCACAGCATTTCTCATCTCTCTATGTAAGTTTTCTCTGCAGCAGTAATTTGGGTCACATGACCTGCCATTGTCATGGTTCCTGCTTTTTCTACTCCTCGCTGTGTGTTCCATTGGCTGCTTTATTCTCCCAGGAAGATTTTAGATGTGAAAGCTACAACTCGTGAGAGCTGAACCATTAACAAGACTAACGTCATAATTTGACTTGGTGCAAACTCTTTGTGTTTCCTTTCTTTATGCGACACATTCCAACCACTGTAAGAAAAATGGAGAAGGAATCACAAGGCCAAGTTACTCTGGTTGGGTGGGTTTTCCTACAGAAGCTCCTCGAGCATCTCATGCATGCTAGGCAGGAATGTGGTGTGGGGGAAATATACAGAGCTCTGAAGGAGGCAGTTCGATTCTGACATCTTCCTCAGGATTTTTGGCTGACTCATTAGTTCAATCCTCACTCCTTTTCATTTATGTCTTTTGCTTGTGACATTGCAGTTCTTTCCATAAAGTAGTGTCTTTCCCTCCTCTGACTTGCTTCATCTTTGGCTGTATGACCCCATGACAGTTCCGAGCCTAGGTTCTAAGAGATATCGCCTATTTCTGCTACCCTTCAGCTGCTTCTGCCATCCCCACTGGCCCCCGCCAGTAGAATGAGAGTATGTGGTGTAGGGGATAGCCAAGATCACCTAACTGCAGGCAACCTGCAGACATGTGAGCTAAATAGATGTACACTCTTGCACCCTGTTGAGTTCTGAGGTGGTTTGTTATATAGGAGCAGCAAGTGATAACACTTTACTCAAATCAGGAGACTGATACTTATGTACAAGTAGAACTATATTAGTCAGCTTTTATGTTGTTGGACACCCATGACTCAAAGAAGGAAAGATCCAATTGGCTCATGTTTTCAGCCCAGCATCAGCTGGCTAAAAGGCAGAAATATCATGGGGAAAGGACATGGAAGAGCAAAGCTACTTAGGCCAGGGAGGCTGGGAAGCAGAGCAGGGGAACAGTGCTATGGAGAAATGGGCAGATATCGTACCCAAGGCTATAACTCATACATACACAGGACTATGCTTTACCAATATGCTAAGCATTCCTTAATCCAATGACATTAACATATCAGGATTAACAGTCACAATCCACCCCTTGTCAACTTTACCATTAAATCCATCTTCTTAAATCATACTTAACCTCCAAATAAAGATACTAGCAGGACCGTAATTCCACTTAACATAATACAAATATCCTATATACAAACAGAAATACAATAACCCTTCCCCAATGGAAGGGAATAGTTCAGAATTTTTTTAAACAGTTCCAGAATTTCTTAACAATCCAAGGACAAGTCTCTTCTGAAACTCATGCTATGAACTTCGGTAAAAGTGACAACCGAGTTACATAATCACAAGGTATAATGGCAGAGAGTTAACACTTCTATTCTACAAAGGGAAAAGGTGGGGATACAAAAAGGATCTTATCAAACCACCACCAAAACCCAGCAAGGCAAACATTAAGCTCTGTAACTTCCTATCTGGGATCTAGGGCACATAGTAATAAAATATGAGTTCCATAAGGTTTGGGCAGCTTGAGGCCTTTCTGATCTCATGACTCATGCATTCTACATGCCAGTAAAACCATGGATGATACCAAGATCTGCTGCCAGTGTGAACATCAGTCAGGTCCCCTTGGAACACGGTAGTGGCAGATTTTGAGTAACTGGATCTCAGAGCAGAGTAAAAGGAATCCCAATTCACCAATTCCTTAGGCAGACCTTCTCAAGAAGTAGCTTAGAGCCTTTCTTCTCAAATACAAGGTTGAGCTGGGTGTGATTGTGCACGATTATAGTCCCAGCAATTGGGAGGCTGAGTCAGGAGTACTGCTTCAAGTTCAAGCCCAGCCTGGGCTACATAGCGAGTTCAAGGCCAGCCTGAACTACACAGGGAGGACTTGTCTCAAAAAAAAATATATATATATATATATATATATATTTATCAGATTAAAAGTTGACACTTTTGCACTCTTAGGTCTGCCGTGTGTAGGGTCTTACTGTCTGACTGACATCTGCTCATTAATCTTTCTTTTTATCACTTGGATTTCTTTTTTAATGGTATCAATCTCTTCAGCAGCCAGACGTCCTCTGACCCCACCCCCGACCCCCAACTTTAGACATAGTTTCTTCTGGGTTTTTAAATTTATTAGCTTTGCTTTTTATCTTTGATATTCACTACAAGTCTGGCTAAAATAGCTGTACCTAAGCCACAGCCTGAATGTTAGGCTGTCTTGAAATTTCCTCTGCCAGATTTAATTCACAGTCTTCACTATCAGTCTTCTGCAAATTCTCTGCCAGAGTATGAGACTGCCAAGGGAGACCTTGTTCCCACCTGAAACGCCTAATCCTGATCTTTTCTGTCCACATTCCAATGGGTGTTCTAGTCTTCTGAATCACACAACAGCTCTGCCTTTGCTGTTCTTGGGCTTTTCTACTTCATCTCCAAAATCCTCCCACACACCAGTTCCAAAATCTTCTAAATCACACGGTCAGATATAATCATAGCAATGACACAGCGGTTTTGGTACCAATTTTCTTCTGTATTAGTCAGCTGTCTCTTGTCTGAGGCACAATACCCAACATCCACAACTAAAGGAGGAAACATTTAATTCACCCAGGGTTCCAGTCCATAATTGACTAGCAGCTCCAAGGCATAGAAATAATAATGGTAGAGTATTCCAGGGCAAAGCTGCTTAGCACGTGGCAGTTGGGAAACAGAGCAGAGAAGGAGCCCAGAGCCAAAGATGAGGGGCCAGACACAGACCTCAGGTCCACACTTCCATGAGACCAACCTCAAGGGCAAATTCTAACACAAGTCAAGTTGAAATTCTGTCCTTACTAGCACAGAGACCAATCTTTAGAGGGGAAGATTGACCTCTACCTGAGAATTATCTAAAATTAAGACTGGGGATATGTTTCTCAGGCTGAGGTAAATTTCTTTGAGTGACCTATGCTATTGTACTGCACACTGTAAACAATGTCTACCTGTTGCCTCTGCTACCTGGGCCACTAATTAAAACCTCATTCCACTTGGAGGTGTCCGGGAAGAGCACTCTCTTTCCTCTTCTAGAGATCCAATCCATGTTTGTTCCCATCCACCTGTCATCTCAAGAAAAAAACCCTTCTGTGTCTGTTAAATATTTATTCCAAACAATGGTTTTAGAATTTCACTTAGACTCCTTGTCTCACTCCTGATAGGAAGACAGGCCTCTCTATCAATACTTCCATAATCTAATCCCAGGAGATACAGGAGAATCTTTGTTCTTGGGCAGTTGGCTGCTTAGAAATCCTGCCCTTCCACACCTCCCAACCCCCTGACAGAGGCAGGAGCTCAGGCCAGTATTTCTGCTGGCTCTGAAAGGGTGGTATGTCTTTGTCAAAATCTGACCACAGGTCCCAGTTTAAATATGAGCTATTTGAGAATAAATACCTCAATTATTCATGTTTCTTCTCATGAAAAGCAGCAATTCCTACATTTTCACTAAGCATGGTTGGCATATAGCACAGAGCCTTCTTTTTCCTGCTGTTTATATAAATGGACTCACCCTGGCCAGGCTCCCTGCTGCAAATATGTGATTAAACGATTATAAAGATGATGGAAATAGTAATCACGTTTGTTTTCAGACAGCCCCTTCCTTCAAGGGATCCCAAATAATTATGTTCTTATGCATACCTTCAAGGAAAGGAAACCTAGGGGGCACTTGCACAGAGGAGCCTAGGACGCCAGAAAGGGAGGGATAGCAAGTTGCTCGAGGCTACTGAATTCATTGGCTTCAGTTTTGGAGTGAGTGAAGAGGTGGCAGATAGAGTTTAAAGCCTGCAGACAACCAGACCAGACCTGGAATGAGGACATTGTCCTTTATGCCCCGGAGTGGCTCAGGAGCACACCCAGAACAAGGGGGTGTCGACAGCCCATCGGGCAAGTGATCTTGCAAACATGTTATGGAAAGTCCAGAGATACCTGACTGGTGGGCGGCATCAGGGAGTCAATGGACAGTATCTGGTTGTTACACAGAGCAGAGCAAAGGAGCTCTAGAAGTGAGCAAGGTGAGATGTCCCCGGGTGCATGCTCTGGAATCTCTCTCAGAGTGGGGCTGGGGTCTCCAGAAAAGAAGGACTCCAGAGAGCAAGGCAGGGCCCAGGCTTAGGAGGTCTAGAGGTGAGGCAGGGAGTCAGGGGAGCCGGGCAAAGTCCCACCACAGCTGAGTTGAAGGCCAGATCGATTGGAGCTGAGTCACTAAAAATACTCATTACTCATCCTGTGGAAATAAAGGCCCAGGGAAAAGATCCAGAACCCAGGGAAAAGCTTATTATACAACTAGAAGGACAGTAGTGAAAATGAGGCAGTACCACCGAGATCATCTGAGGTGCATGGAGTGGGAGGTCATAGACACCTTGGATCTCCCTCAAATATTTGCCGTCCATGTGGAATTGCAGAAGTCATGGGTCAGGCCAGAAACCCTGGCTGTAGCCCAAATTGTACCCCTGCTTCAACATGGGACTTAGGCTACATAGCTACCTCGGATCTGCCTCAGTTTCCCTACCTCCAGGAGAGATTAGTACTTTCCTAACTTCTTTCACATTATAGTTATGAATAACATGTAAAATAATTCATGCAATACATAAAGTCATTTTAGAAAGATCTACAACAGCAAGGTGTCATCAGTATTGCCATTTATGTGACCAATGAGGCATATCTCTCCAAATGGAATTTCCTAAGACTGACTTACCAATTTGAAATTACTTAGTCCGTCATGCCTTTTCCCTGTTGCCCCACTCCTGGACAGATCCTTGTCCACCACACACACACACACACACACACACACACACACACACACACACACACCGGGGGCTTCTACAGCTTCAGGAAAAGAGAGAGCCACGTTGTGTGAAAATGAGTGGGGAGCTAGAGTTTATCTGGTCAGTCTTTTTTCTTTTATTTGTCGGCACTAATGTGAATATAAGTGATGTTATCTGCCCAAAGTCACATAGCTAGCCAATCTCTGAGCCACAAAGCACAGTGCCTGGCACATGGCAGGAACTCAGTATCATGTAGTTTTTAAGTAATTTTTTGTTTGTCTATTGTTTGTTTTTTGATATGGGGGATCGAACTCAGGACCTTGCACTTGTGAGATGGAAACTGGAACCACTGAGCTAAATGTTCAGCTTATGTAGCTTTTATTATTGTTATGCTTTCACAGAGAAATTCATTTTAGTACTTTGAATAACTTTGCTAAAACATTAGGATAGGAAGTAGAGAGGGCTGAATAAAAGGGAACTCAGAATTAATTGTACAAAGGGCATTTTGTTATCCAATGTCACATTTGATACTTCATCTTCTAGGAACCTAAGCTGACTGGGAGCCTTTCCCATATTCTTATTATGTCTCCTTATATCTCATTCTTTCCCACCAGCCTACACCAAAATTGCTTCATTATTTGTCTCTGTCTCCTTCTAGACCACAGGTTCCTTGAGGGTAGGGACTGTGGTTCTCTCAAAAAATCGAATCTATAGTGCTTAACATTAAATACAAGAAGCTGTAGAATTTATTAGAGTTCAACAATCTATATGGTTTTTTTCTTTTGAAACTCTTTCGTTTCTTTTAGCTCCTTCCCCAGGAAGTATTAGGCCAAGAACCAAAAACCTTAGTTCTCATCCCAGTTTTTTATTTAAAGTTTGTAAGATTTTATTTATTTCTCTTCTTAAAGCTCTAGTGTCATCATCTCTTAGAAAAACAACCACAAACACAAAAAAGCAAGCTAAATGTGAAAGGCGATTTTTCAATAACTACCAAATTTATGAATGTGAAGTCTTTTTTTTTTTGAGACAGGGTCTCACTTTGTAGGTCAGGCTGGCCCTGAGCTCAGCCTCAAACTCACATCTCAGCAATCCTCCTGCCTCTGCCTCCCGAGTGCTGGGATTACAGGAGTGAGCCACCACGCCCGGCACTGTGGTATGTGGTACTGGTTGCTGCTGGGGTGAGTGTGGTTACTGGGGATCGAACCCGGGTCCTTGCGCTTGCAAGACAGGTGCCGGAACCACTGAGCTAAATCCCTGGCCCATGAATGCGAAGTGTTTGACCAAACAATTCCTGTTCTAGAGGCTTATCCTCAGGCCTTTCATCAGACAAACTTGCACACATCCTGAAACTATACTTGCCTACGAATTTCTCATTAACGTTTTGTTTGTGAAAGTTAATGATTGGAAATAACTTACATAGGCTTGTTAAATAAACTAATTCTGATTTTATAATTGAATGTAGCCACTGTGCTCATTTTGGCAGCACAAATACTAAAATTTAATATAGCCACCAAAAAGGAATGATGCAAGTATATATATTCTGATATAGAATGAACTCCAAAGTATATTGTGAAAAAAAAAAATACAAGGTGCAGAACTGTGTAAAACAAGCTTTCCATCTGTGTAAAGCGGGGAGAGAATATATGTGTGGATTTGCTTGTGTTTGCATAAATATCTCGGAAAGGTTACTCAGGGAACTGCTGACATTTAGTTGAACCATGTGAAAACAAAGAATATATTTTCAAAAAATTCCAAAAGAAAGAAAGAGGAATACTGGACCCATCCTACCCATTCATCATCTGTGAGAAACATATGCCATGATATCCATGAAGATTTAGTCAACAGCAGGGTGTAAGACTGTGGGTATAAAATCCGCCCATTGAGGGGGACTGCTGCAGCTCTTAGGCCTTGGTTCACCCTTTGCCTCTGAATAGGAAACCAATCTTTTTTTTTTTTTCCCTTTTGAGATTCTATGCAAGTAAACTGATAGCAAAACTGTTCAGCAATCTTTAAATTAAATGTTTCTACTCTCCATTACCAGAAATCTCCAGTGATGTGAGGGAGGAAGCAGTGTTCTCCTCAAGAGAATGAAGTACCTGGGTCTGAAAAGAGACTCATTCTGCAAGGGTCAAGGCCAGTTCATGGCCGCAAGGGTCAAGGCCAATTCACCGCTGCACTCTCCTCCCTATTTGACAGTGAACAAGTCCACATGAGCTTTACAGCTCCTCTGCATAAACAGACTGGAGTGACTCAGACCCCAGGGAAACCCAGGAAATACTGTTTCTACAACTAGCACAATTTTTGTTTGTTTGTTTCATTTACTCCTTTGCTAGTTCTCTTTCTAAGGGTTGTATTGCTTTTGGAGGTTAAGGAGATTCAACATTGGGAAAAATATCTATGAGCTACTGGCCAGGAAGTCTGGGCTAGCTGTGTTTTCAGGAACAGACTGTCAGGCTCAACATGAAGAACACTGGAAGGAACCACGGACTAAACCCCTTCCTCATAGTTTCCTGAAACTGAATCATTCATCATTTACAGGTCAAACGTTGTCACCAACATATAGATCCTTTCTAAATTTAAGTTGTCCTGAGGAGGGCAATATTTTTGGCAGAATTCACTTAAAAAACCATTCCCTCATTCATTCAACAGTTATTTATTAATGCCAGACATTCTATCAAAGTATCTGGACATACATCCAAGTAAGACAGTCATTGACTTTAATAATAAATATCATATCAATGATAAAATGATAGTTAACACTTTCTGCATGTTTATTAAGTATCAGATACTCTTCTAAATTCTCTGCACACACTTGCATTGGATTCGTATTTTAAAAAACTCCAAGAAGATAATATCATCTCTATTGGCTAGAAACTGAGGCACAGCAGAGATAATTTGCTCAAATTTCCATAGCAGGTAAGTAGCTGAAGTGGTACAAAAACTCTTCACCCAAGAGACATTTCTAGGAAGAGGCAGTATCCAGAAATATGGATTTGGATGCTGTCTTTTCTGTGGTATGGAAAGAAGGAGATGGCCCAGGATGAGACATCAACTGATCCTCAGGCAATTCCTGTGCTTGATACTGGGACGAACTCATGGCTGAACAAGGATCTGAGGGGGAAAACAGACTAATTGACTGAAGAATACCCTGCATGGTAAGCAGCCTGGGTGGTAGGTGTGGCCAGAGACACAAGCAGTCAAAAGACCTGGGGTGAGTCTGGGTAAAGAAAGCGTGTTATGCTCCCAAAACAATCGCTGCTTGGGAGTTACCCAGAATCCAAGCAAACAAAGGAACTAGATCTGTATTTGGCAGTGGTGTGGAAGTCGAGCAACATAGAAAGGAAGGACTGACCCAAACAGACTGATGGAACGTGAGTGGTCAGCAAAGTGGGGAGAGAGGCCAGATGGCCTCTGAATCCTCAAACACTGTCAAAACCAGCTCAGCCAAACTGAATGGCGTTGAGAACTCACAGCGTAGGGCTGTGAGAACTCACAGCATCTTCAGGTCATGCTAAGGGGACTGGGGTTGGATTATCTTACAGGTCAGAGACTCTGTCCAGCACCCTGGATTCAGGCTGGCCAAGGGGCACGTCTCTCGCTTTGCTCTTTCTTTGTGTAAATCCTGAAGATGTTACTGAAAGGGAAGATAGTTAATTCCTAAAGGGCTCTCTGGCATGTGGAATTGAGCCGTGAATAATAACTTCCTTCCCTTTCCAAGTTGTCTGCCAGTTTTGCATGGCTGAAGTAGCAGCTGTGTTCTTACAAGAGAAGACTGGCCTCCCTGTTCTGGGCTGGGCCCAGGAACTAGGCTTCTAGGAACTTAGCACAGAAACAATGGAAGCAAGGAACAGCTGGGACATGGGCCTAAATGGACTGACCTGTCACTGTGTCACATGCAGAATGAGGCCTGTGACACTCTTTTGAGGGCTCAGAAAAGAGTGAAAGAGATGGGCTTTAGTCTATTCTAGAAGAAAATTAAAGCTATTTTTTTTTTCTGCCTTGATTAGCATTTTTATTGTGTCCCGCCTATTTTCTCTGCCTGCTCATAATTAAATACTGCCCATGATGTCTCGTCTATCTTGGTAATGTTCTCTCAGACACCGATGAATTGAATTTCCTTTGCAGGCTCGGTAGAAAAGAAGCCTTAAGTTCAGTTCCTTCCCTGGAAAGGAAGGTCAGCGTGAGGTGTGTGTGCCTAGCATGGAGGTCAGAAGCCTCTTCAGGGCAGGATGTCTGGTGTGAGGTCTTGGAAAAGTGCATGATTTCGACCTTGAAAACAACCTCTGGGAAACACGGTCCAGGATATAAGGCAGCGGCCTCCATTCGGCGTGGGAAAGCTGGAGGCCCAGAGCTAGCAAAGACCTCACAGGTAAGAGACAGCAGGGAGGATGGGGCTGAGGAGAGGGATTAGACTCTGCAGAAGGAAGGCTCTAGACTCTCAGCCAAGAATCTAAATGGAGCCCTGAGGCTGGTGCCTCTTGCTGTGCTGTCTGTACAACTCACTGCTGTGCCCTCAGTTATAGGCCATAGTCAGGCTCATGGTGGTAACCTCACAGATGGGCCATCTTCTGACATCAGTGCATTTCCTTGCAAGCCCTTCAGGCCCCACCCCCCCCGCCCTTCCCACCAAGGGGCATTCATTCTATTTCTGAGGGGCTGCCCTATATCCCCCACCTTCTTTTCTAGCTCCACTTTTTAACCAAAGCCCACCGTGTCCTCTCATTGTATCCAGCTTGGGATGTATTAGCATTGTATCCTAAGGAATGGATGAGTTTGATATTTGAACCCTCTCAAGTACAGGCTTAGCAATCTAAGATTCCCAAAGTGTAGTCGCTAAATCAGCAGCATCAACTTGCATATGGAAACCTACCAAAGATGCCACTTCCGAGCCTCTACCTAGTGAATTAAAGGTGTTGAGACAGGGCCTGGCAATCTGCAGGTTGGAACCCAAATTGGCATCCACCTCCCAGGCATTCCTGTCTGGCTCATTTCCTGCCACGGTCCTCACTCAGTCTGTCTTCCCACTACCACACGGGCAGCTGATGGTCCTACCTCTGGGCCTTTGCTTGTGCTCTTGTCTCTACACAGAAAGACTGTCTCCAGAACTTTCTCTCACCCTGACAAGTGCACCTCAATGTGCCCTCCTATGGATGCACTCCTTCCAGGTAACCCTTTACTCTTCTCACTCTGGGCCTCCAAAGCACTCGCTTCTTCCTGTATCATAGGATACCTTCCTTTATATTGTTCGTTTGTCATCCTTCCTGGACTGTGAGCTCCCAGAACCTCCACTGAGCCTCAGCCATCTTAATGATAGTCCTTCCAGTCTGTCACACAACTCCTGCTATTTCCATGACACTTTATGACATTTTTGTTTGTTTCTTCCAGCTATTCCTAAAAGAGCAAGACTTGCAAGCATACAACCACCTTTAATCTATTGTAACCTTCCTATCCCTCAGCATTCGTCATCCCAGCCAGTTGGGTTGTGGTCAAGGGAAGAGTCCATCATTCTCACATAGCCTCAGGTAGCACTTTGACAGTGATGTTCCCTTCTCCCCTTAGGTGTTAAAGTTCTTCCTGTGTTAGAATGACAGAGGGAGCATGAGTTTCCTCTGAAGTCTCATCAGGGGATAGTCTCATCCATTGCAGCTCAGTCTTCAGATGCTCTGGTCCCTCTCTCCATGCTCAGCATGTGCTATATCATGGATCTTCCCCTATCAAAGAAAGGAAGAAAAGGAATTTCCTACAGTGTCTAGTCTCTCTCTCAGGACCTGGTATTCTCCTGAAATTTCAGAGGAGTAATGAAACTGTTCTGTCAGGGAGCGTGTCCTATGGCTTTGGGCCCATGCACACAGCGACAGGCAACAGTGCCTAGAATAAATTCAGCTTTCATTGTTGACTGAATGAGTAATAGCATGGTGAGCAATGGAGGATGCTCTCAGAGTTCTACCATTGTTTCCAGACCCTGCTTTTCAAGCCTAATTCCAGAGTCTCTACACAAAAAGGAATTAAGGCAGCAAAGAATAGGATGAAAAGAAAATTTCTCTACATTTTTTTTTTCTTCTGTTTGCCTCTCAGGAGTACCTCTGGGTCAGGAAATACACACAAGTTCCCAAGGCACCAATTCCTCCTCCTTTTTGCCCTTAGTTCTAGGCTTTTGCCCTTCCAGGCTGCAGGCAGAAAGAGGTAGACAGTCTAGCTTGGAGACAACTTTAAGTGAATTCAATTACCATAGCAACCAAAACCACCAGCTTGGAGATTAGGCTCCAGACAGCAACAATCCAGGCATCCAAGAGAAGCAGTGACCCAAACGCCACTGCTGAGAGACCAGGGACCCAGGGGGAGGGGCAGTCCAGTTTATCTACCCAGGCCTTCAATCCCCCTCTTCACCTCCACAGAGCTCCGGGCCAGCAAGGAGCTGGCACTCACCCCTGACTGGAGCTGGAGTGTCTAGAGGGTGCACAGGGTTAGAGCAATGAATAGGTACTGGCGCATCTGTTCTTGGCAGATGAGGCTATCAGCTGCCCTCTGCAACTCCCTACAAGGTAGAGCTTCAGCAAAGGAGCTGTAGAGTCAGATTATTTGGTTTCAAGCCTCAGCCCTACTAACGATCTTGAGAAAATTGGCGAACTTTTCTGTGCCTCTGTGTATTTATCTGATAAATGGGCATGGTAATATCTGCTTTATAGGAGTGTTAGAAGGACTAACGAACAAGAATGCAGAGAAAACCTTAGCACTGTGTGTGAGCACACCACGAACGCCAGAGTCTTAGGAGTCTGCCGTCACCAAGTCACTGCTGCTTTTACTAATTTCAAGGCCATGATCCCTAGCTTCTCCTGGCCCTTGTCTGTCACCTGCTTCATAACTACTTCCAATGCTGGCAGAAGTGCCTAACCTGAGGCGAGAGAGAAGATCCTCAGTGCTGACAAGTCAGCTCATAATGGTCAGCCCCTTCTGCTTTCAAAAGCCACTCCAAGAACCAGAGGCCTCACAGGCCACCTGGAAGATGACCAGAGGCCTTGCTGTCAGAGGCAACAGCTTGGCCTGCCAGCTGTGGTCAGTCTGGGGAGCCTCTGTGAGAGTAGAGCCCAGAGGACCAGTGTTCCCATTCACTTCATTATGTCTCCTTTAAGAAACAAAATGAGTGCTGGAGTCTGGACCTACAGTGTCCCCCACGGGCCATGTGTGAAGGGCTTGGGCCCCTGTGTAACACTACTGGACAGTAGGCGAACCTCTAAAGGTCAGGGCCTAGGAGAGGTTGTGGGTCATTGTGAGGGGGTGCCTTTGAAGAAGATCATGTGACCCCAGCCTCCTCTTCTCTTTGCCCCCCACGCAGAAGATGAGTAGTTCGCTCTGTCATGTGTCTTGCTGCCTCAGCACAGGTCTAGACACAATTAGACCAACTGATTGTGGTTGGAAACCTCTGAACTATGAGCCAAAATGACCTTTTCTCATAAATTATCTTGGTTATTTTATTATAGTATCGGAATTCTGACTAATACAAGCATATGACTGTTTCAGTACAAAAGAGCGATCGCCTTTTGTGAGGCAGAAAAAGGGATACACATAAAGGCCAATCTCAGAGAAACACAGACCTGCTCTTGAGAGCTGAGGGTGAAGGTG
Source organism: Petromus typicus (assembly GCA_004026965.1). Lineage (NCBI taxonomy): Eukaryota > Metazoa > Chordata > Mammalia > Rodentia > Petromuridae > Petromus > Petromus typicus. Next base: position 48,989 of record PVIR01001483.1, on the reverse strand, counting down.
GGCGGCACCTTCAAAGCTTCATCTCCTGTGTGTGCCAGCTTTACTTCCCATGTGGGATGTGAGTGTCTGGAGGGCAAAGGTGACCCTCTTCAATAACGTGAAGGTTGGGGAAGGTGTACTACGACCCAGCACCAGAGAATGTGCCATTTATTACTCCAACAGTTTTTGACACCGGTGTTGAGCCAGACATTGTGCCAGCCACTGTGTACACCAAGGCAAATAAGACTTCAGCAGTTTAGGTTAGCAATAAAGGGACAACTCAGAGAAGTACAACACAAGGTGATACTGCATAGGGGATGTATGATGAGGACACTTGGGACAGAACAACTAACTCTTCATGGGCAGTGGGTTGGGCATCAAAGAGGCCCCTGGTCTGGAATGGCTTGGAAGGAGTACAATTGTGCCCCATGTACTCAGAGGAAGGCAGCGGGCACAGACCAGCAGAAGCAAAGTGTGAAAGACCTGGTGTGCTGGGGGGGAATTCAGGGATGACATGACACATCCACATGCCCATGTGCACATGTGTGCACACACAAAAGAGACTGAAAAGCAGAATAGCTGAGGATGAGGCCCAAGAGCTAATCTCTCTTCTTATCTCTCAAGCGATCAGCACTTCCATAAGCCTCTAGATAGCATGGTCCGCTCTACATGGATTTATTCAGCTTTATTTTGAGAATTCATTCCCTTACAGCCAAAGGAGTTGTTGAGTTTGTTTTAGGCTAACCCTAGCCCATTTCTGAAGGTCGCCATTGCTCTAAAATCTCAAACATCTTTGGCAGATAGCTTCTTCCAGCACAATATAACCATGGTGGGTGGGACAGGACTGCAAGGGAGAACCCTGACTCCCTTCCTGCCCTCCTTGGTGAGGGGCTGCACTCACAACCCCCAGGAGGCCCTGCTTTATATACTCTCATACCCCAGACGGCGTGGTCTTCTGCCCAGGTGGCACATCCTACCTGTGTCCCTCTTGTACTGTTCCACATCGAGCCGACCAGAGTCCTGTTAATATCTGCCTCCAACATATTTCTCATGCCTTTCTTCTCTTTCGGTTCACAGTATCATTGCCCTCAATGAGGCCCTCATCATCTCTCTTCTAGGACACTGCAAGATTCTGCTAATTGGTCCCCCTGCTTCCCATCTGGTCCTTCTCAAATCCATCCTCCACACTGCTGGGCCAGAGTGGTTTCTCCAATCTCAGAACAGTCTGCACCATGAATCTGCCCCAAGCCCCAGGTAGCTCCCCATGGCCTGTAGAATATAGTCTAGCACCTCAGGCTGCCGCATGAGACCTCTGTGGGCTGCCTGGCCCAGCCTTGATCCTGCTGCCTCTGCCTAGTGCTCTGCACCTTCTCCCTCCAGCCCCTCACTCATTCAGCTGACCCCTGCTCTCGTTCCAAGTGGAGCTCAGAAGTATCTCTCCCAGAGGGGCATTCCTGATCACCCAGGCTGCAGCACATGCTGCCCTGCAGTGCACACACATGCCGCCACACGTACTAGCTCCTCATGTATGGGGTCATGCTTGCCTCCACTATGATCCCGCATCTGAAAAATGGGGATAATAGACCTATTTGCTTTACGGGATCATGTTGAGAACTTGCAAAGCTAGCATCTCTCCATCTTTTAAGCTTCACCAGGCCTCCAGTGAGGTTTTAGTAAGCCTAAGCATCAGAGAAGACTGCAGGCTCACTGCTCATCTGTCTTCCTAGAGCATGACTTCTACTCCAACGAGGCAGGACCCATGTCAGTCTTGCTCACCCCAATCTACCCAACACAGCAATGAGTGGACCTTCAATAAGTATGTTAGGTGAATGAATTACCTGTTGAACTAACATGAGTAGATGAAGAAATGTCTACTGAATGTGAATCTCCCATTAGTGCACAGATGGCCCAGGGTATGCAGATCCTGGGGCATCTTGAATCAGGACTCAAATTCTACTTAGTAGCATTTGAATAGGGAGAAATGGAAAGTAAAAGGAAAAGCCCATAACTCACTCCCCATCCCAGCCCTCACCACCATCCCACCAGGCAGCTCTTCACTAAGAAGGCGGTCGCGTTTCTTTTTTTGTCCACTTCAGGCATCTGGAGTGAAGAGGGAGCCTGCGAAGACTGAACCTGTATTTGCAAGTGAGCGAGCATTCCTTAAGAAGTCTGAGGCTGACCACTTTGGGGTTCCGGTCTGGCAGGGGTGGGGAGAAGAGATCTCATGATGCATTACAAAGGGTCTTCACTCCTCCCCCACAAAGCACAAAGCACATTCTAGCTTCTTTAAGCATCTTGTTGTTTTTGTTTTATGTTTTCTTCACACGGAGGACAGCTGTCTCCATTCTTTATGACTCTGAGTATGATTTAACACATACACTTTAAAAATGGAAGAACAACTTCTTAAATTTGCAGTAAATGTATTGTTCAATAGATCTGATTTACTAGTTATGAGCCATAGACGAGCTGCCTCGGCGATTTATCATGATGTTGTCTCAGGCGCTGGAGTTACTGCCTCGATCTGCTCTGATCCCCATAGAAATAATCCAATGAAGGGAAGACCCACAGCACTCAGACTGTGACTACCACACCCCATTTTGTATATGAGGCTCCTTTCGGATGATGTGATGGCAGGTAGGAGGAGAGGTGAGGCCCAGGCCATGGGTTAGCGGCATGTATTTCTAAGTGGTTGGTTCGAGTCAAGAAGCAGAGATGTCTGGGCAGCACAGCTTGCAAGAGATTTACAGGGCTTCACTTGCCTCCCTGGTGACTGTGCCAGGAGTTAAGTAGATGGAAAGTGTGTGTGTGTGTGTGTGTGTGTGTGTGTGTGTGTGTGTGTGTGTGTGTGTGTGTGTGTGTGTGTGTTAGGGGGAGGAAGGAACCAAGACTCATAACTTAGCAGGATTCAGTAGGGTCAGCTTCTTGGGAAAACCCTCCAGAAGATCATCTCTGCTTTTGACTTTCACATGAGAAACATGTACTGTTTGCTCAGGATGGGGGAAGTGTACTAAGTTCCATGGAGGGAGGGGAAGGGGTGTTTCCAAGCCACACCCTATATGTAGGTGTTAGGTAAACAGGAGAAGAGGAGAGAGTTTTTGAAAAAGTGCCCAAGAAAACACTCAGGGCCAAGGGAAACCTGCAGGTTTGGGGAAGTGCAGGTCTTTCAGCTCGGCAGGAGACACCAGGTTCAAGGGGCCCAGGGGGAGAAAGCAGAAAAGCAGGTGTCAGAAAGGATTTGACAACAGTATGGGGATGTTGCAGGCTCCATTCTGAAGGCAGTGGGGATTTACAGAAGAATTTCAACCAAGAAGCAGCTTAGTTGGGTTTGTGTTTTGAGAATCTGCTGAGGCAGCTACTGTGGAAAATGAACTTGGTTGGGCTTCCAGTTTTTAAAATTCTTTGCCTACTGCAGCCCTGGGGCTTCTGCCAGTCTCTTGGTGGCTGATGCTCAGCCCCGGGCCCCGGGCCTGAGGCAGTTGGGTGGGAATGAGGTGCTGGCCCTGCTCTCCAGACATAGTCCCAGGTACAGGCAGTGCTTGTTCACCTGGAGGAAGTTGCTTCTGAAGTTTGTTTCTACTTGACTCAAGAGGGCTGTGAGATAGATGATAGCCTGAGGGTTCACAACAAAGTTGGGTCAGTACAGGACTTTGTGGCTGTGATAACCTGATTGTTGGTGAAAATACCGTCTCCTTGTGAGCCCTACCCCCAGATTCCCTCACATTTTCTGCGGGGGTTAGAGGGAAGGGTACAGTGGTACAGGTCTATCTAAGCCAGTGTTGTTCCACAGAACTGTCTGTGATATTAGAAATGTTCTTTTCTTTGTACCGCCCAGAGTGGTAGCCAATAGCTCTGAGCGGCTATTGAGCATTTGAAATGTGACCAGTGTAGTTAAGAAACTGAATTTTTAACTTAATTTAAATTTTAAACAGCTCCACGCGGCTAGAGGCTATTTCATTATAGAACCGAGGTCTAAGACAGGAGATTCTTAAAGGCAGGTCTATCAAATGCTGACCGTGTAGGGGACTCAGAAGTGATTTGGTTTTGTTGTGCTTTGAGGTGCTGTGGTGTACAGGAAGACTCAACATCGGCCCAGTTGGACTTAGGATTTCAGTCATTATCTTTGTCACTGTATCGGTGAGGATGATTCCACTACTTTAGTAAGTACCACCCAGTCGCAGCAGAGTCTCTGCTCCATAGTCATCTAGGGACCCAGGGTCCTCTTTTCTTGTGGCTCTAACCCCTTTAATCCCTTGGAATTTGCCCCACCCAGCTAGTGGATGGAGAAAGAACATGTAGATTGCTCTGAATGATTTCTAGGACACTGTCCTACAGTGCTTGGGCCAGAACTTAGTCCCTTAGCTAAATCCAATTGCGACAGAGCACACGGGAAATGCGATGGAGCTGTGCCCAGGAGAAAGATTAGCACAGGACAGAGATAACTACTAGATGTGTGGCCTTAGGTCTTCTTATCTGTAAAATGGAAGTGAAATAAGCCCACTGAAATTAAAGCACGTGAAAAATGGGAAGTCCAGTTGGATTCATGACGATGACTCTGGTCTCTCAGCTCAGCCTCCTTATAGCAACTGGACAGCATCCCTGCTGTCACCTAAAAGCATGCCTGGGGAGTGCCACTGCCAAGCATTTTATGTATATCCTTTTCTGCCCAAGGGACAGGACATGCTCTGGGCAGGATTTAGTAAGCCCGTGAGCTTGCCTCACCCAGTGACCACTCATGGACATTGGGGCAGATATCAGACAGATGTTCTTACATCATGTGAAGAGAAAAAAAAAGACTTCTCCCCTGGAAAGATGGCTTTTGTTGACCAGAATAAGGGTACAACTGCTGCAATAGAGACAGATTAAATCATAGGATATCTGGTTTTTCCTTCACAGTTATGGGGTGGGGGGTAAGGTAGAGATGAAACATAATTGGCCATGAGTTGGTAGAAATTAAAGCTGAATGAGGGTTCGTGGGGTATATTATAAAACTCTCTTGTCTCTTGCATATGTTAGAAATGTTCCATAGCAAGGAATTTTAAAAAGAGCTGTGAGAACCTACATTTAACAAGAATTTTTCAGGGAAATCCAAAAACCTCTTCTGACTTTGGGTGAGGAGAAAAGCTGGCCTGTCTGTTTTACGTGTTGACTCACCAAAGCAGTTAATGATTTTGCAGCTGGTCTCCCCTAAACCCAGGGAGGCAAAAACAACAGCCTCAGTCTTGAGCTCTGAAAAAAATACATTTGAGCATAAGTACCATAGAGGTGCAGCGCAGAAAGGGATCCTGGTAGTTTAAAAAATCAGTTTCTGATTTTTTGAAACTGATGCGCAAGCCTTATGATACAACTACAGAGGCTAGAGACAAGATCTTCTAGCATGAGAATGGAGAAACAGCCCACCTGTTGTTTGTGACTGCATCACCTGGGACAGTTTTAAGTGTGGACAGGACTCTGCAGAATCAAAGAGCCTTCTTGTCGCGCCCAACTCCTTCATTACTGTGATGAATATTTCACATTCCACTCACTTTATTTCATTGTCTTGGCGGAAGGCTCTGCCCTGTTAAAATGTGAATACTGTATCTCTGGATGAGACAGTCACTCACATATTAGTGTAAGTGATTTTATTAGTTCTTCTGATGTGGAGGGGATGGGGAGAAATCGGTACTTGAAGCAGAGGCAATGGAAGAGTGTCTAAGAGCAAGTTTCTTTGATCTCACCCATTTCCTGAGGCTGGGTATGAACAATCATCACACGAGAGAACTCTTGTGACTCACTCCATGTCCAAAAGCTGTGCTAGTTGCGGACTCAGGTGCAGTATCCTAACAGCCAGCCTTTTTATTTCTTGCTGTGTGTGAGACATGTTTAATGGACTATCTAACTCCATCTTCACATGCCTTATGAGCCGATGCTGTCACTAGAACCTATTTTACAAGTGAGGGAGTTGCACAGCTGGTAAATGACAGAGCCAACATTTGAAGGCAGGTCTGTCCAGAGCGCATCTTTTCTTACCAAGCCTTCAGCGTCCCAGATTTGCCGATGTGGTATTTGGGCAAGTTCACATTTACAATCAGCAATGTTTGGTCTTGGCATCTCCTTGAGCTGTGTCAGAGTTTAGGCTAAATGGGTTTTTGACAGGCCCTCAAGAAGGTCTTCACAGGAGCACAGTCATAGCTGCAGGGAACAAGAGACATATACAACTGACTGTCCCCTACCTGTCCCCAAGGTGATGTTCTGGGAATGTGACTGACATCCTGCTAGAAAGAAAAGAATCTCCTGAAAACCAACTTGGTTTGACAGAACACAGGTCAGGTCTCTGCAGGCAGATCGACTGACACGCTGTGGATCCAAAAAGGGTTTCTCTCCCTCCTTCCTGGGGGACTTGGGGCCCCTTTTCATCTAGGATCAGCCAAAAATCCAATACTTTCTTCCTTCCTGTCTTTCCTCATACCAGTGCTTACGACCCATCACATGAGACCTGAATACTGACCAGTTGGTAAATTTATCACATACTCCCAGTTATACACAGTCAAGGGAACTATGGGTATGAAGTTCAAACAAATTCATAGTACAGATTCACAGAGCATTTGCGTGGGCCGACACTGAGCTAGGATTCTCAAAAATGGCTGAGACACAACCCTTGCTTTAAACAGCTTAATGGCCAGGAAGGGACAACTAAGACCATCACAACTAAGACCACAGGTTTGGAAAAAAGCCCTGATTGTGGTGCACAGGAAGCATGGTGGAAGCCCAAAGTAGAGAATGGCTACTTAATCCTAGGTTTGGGGAGCACTTCACCAAGCTTTGGTCTGTGACCTTTGTGTGGGGTAGCTGTGGTTTAAGGCTGAGTGGGAGTCTGCTAGGAAGACAGACGGAACCAGGAAGTGGTGGAGGGCATTTCTGGAAGAGGCTACAACATGTACAAAGACTGAGGGTGTAAGAGCATGAGATCTTGTCAGGTAACAGAAAAAAGCCTGTGGCTAAAAAGAAGAATATGAAGGAGTGGAAGGAGGAAGGCTAGAAAGAAGTGAGGGGACAACCAGCTAGCAGCAGATTTTAGAGGAAAGACCTTTCTACAGAAGGCTGAAGATGGGTGATGAGAGGAAGCCTAGAGGTGGCGTGCACGGGGGTGGGGAGGGATAGCTCAGGAAAGGAACCATCAGCATCTGATTGAATCTAAAACTCCTTCACTAAACTTTATAGGAAAGGGGCAAGTAGAGGAGCAATGACAGGACAGAGCCCTTGGAAACATCAGAACACAAGAAAAATGTGCTCTGGAAGGAGAACAAACCATTACACGCTGGAGATAGAGCTCCAGCTTCCCCTCAGCCTTCTCCAAGTTGTTTCTGAAAGGAACTAATGATCAGGGCTTTCCCTTCTAGTGCTCCTGCTCCACCTCATCTCATACTTGCCTTCCTTCTTCCCTTTTTTCCACTTCTTTCCCTGGCTTCCCTCTCTGAGGTGTCTGGAAGACCGGAACGCCCTCCACTGTGGCCATGTTGCTCTCAAAAACCTACTTTGGTCAGAGCAGGTATCAGGCTGTCAGAAGCTCCGCGGGATGGCTGTGGAACCCTGTACCTTCGATCACTCCTCTTCTGCCACTACCAATCTAACCAACGGCCCAATAGTTAGTTGATCACCCACACCATGACTAGCTTCCTAAATGGGGTGAAGACTGAATGGTTACCTTCCCTCATGAAGGGACCGGAAACACTGAATGGTTGTGAGCGTGGCTATCACTACAAGGCTGGAAGTTGCTCTAGTCACTGTCCCGTAGCTAGGACAAAGTACCTGGCACCCACAACTTAAAAGGAGGAGGCTCACAGTGTGTGAACTCAGTCCCTAGTTAGCTGGAGCCATGGTTGAAACCACATGGTAGAGCAGTGGGATGGAGGAAAGCAGCTTCTGCCATGACAGCCAGGAAGCAGGGAGAGAAGAAAAAAGCCAGGGACAAGAACAGAGCCTTCCAGATCATGCTCCCAGAGACCCATTTCTAACCAGACCACAACTCCTAGCAGTACAGTTAGTTACTGAACTCACTGGTGGGTGAATCCATTGATTAATATAGCACCCCCGCTATCCGATCAACTTACAAAAACCTCAGGGCTTGTGGGCACAGTTTAGATTTAAACTGTGGTGTCAGGCAGCATATTCTTAGCTGGGCAACTGGACAGCCTGGCACGATACCCAACAGGTGAACCTCTGGCCTTCTGGAGGGGACAAAGTCCTCAGCATTTACAGTAACACCACCTACTTCCCCCTAGAAAATGAAAGTCCAGGAACCATCCAGCAAATTTTGCCAGATGTAACCACAACCTGTGCACACTGAGCCTGACCCATCCCCAGGCTTATAGAGGGCAGGTGTGCGAGAGGTCAGCAGAGCCGTCAGCTCCATCTGAATTTGTCACTTGTATGGCTTCCACTTAGATGTCCCTCTCAAAGCCTCCTGTGGACAAGGTGGGGCTTCGTTTTCAGAGATGGCTTAATATACAATGTGTGATCTTGGAATTAAGGGGACGTGGGTACTAAACCACTACATGAGTGACTGGTTTGGCATAACCCTAATCTTGGAACTCTGTGTGGGACAAAAGGGGCAGAAAGACACTGTTGAAGCTCTTTTGCTTTTGCTGTGTCTGCCATAAACCGTTGCCCTCCGCCATCCTGCCTTGGAACCAGCTGATTGTGGACTGAAACCTACATGAACTGTAAGCAAAACAACCTTCCCCCTTTAATTTCGGGTGCCAGAGACTTTGTCTCAGCAACATAAAAAAAGTGACTAACACATGACTCTACCCTCCAGAAAAGGGAAGGTCCAGGGTCCTTCGAGATGACAAGAGGGTGAGTTTAGAGTTTCATGCACCTACAAAGCCTACATTCCCCCAGATTATAATCTCACTTATTACCTCCAGCTCCCCATCTATGAACCATGTTCCCAGCAGGATTGCTAAAGCTCTAGCAAGGAGCCAGTACAGGGCAGCTCCTCCATGTGGGGCTGATGTGCGGAGCCGGACAGCAGCCTGGCCTGAGACCGGCAATGTTACCTGGCATCCCTTGGACAGCCTTCCTGTTCTTAGCCTTGCAGCTTCTCCTGCCAGCGTCCTCTGAGTCCCCACATGTGGACACGGACAGAAGGGAGGTGAACTGTGAGGCAACTGAGTAAATGGGATACAGGGTGAGAGGCAGCAGTGGGACAAAAGCGAGAGACTTCAAGCCTAAACGCTTAGACTGGGAGAACAACTTCCAAGTGGCTGCTTCCAAGAAAGTCAATCAGAGAGCTTGAGACCATGTGGACAGTGAACATCCTGGGACTTATTCCTCCTTGAATTGGCCCGTAAATTTCTCCATGACTTCTGACATGCTAGTCCCTGCCTCATGCCAGTGTTAAGGGCTTTCCTCTATTCTGTCACCAGAAGTTGCCCTCTCCAGGGCCTACTGAACCTGCTACCCCACAAGGTGCTCTTGACTCACTGTGGTCTACGGCCCAGCCTTATTGTTGTCATACGCATGTGTGTGTTTGTATGTGTATAAAGCCTGGTAGTTCTATTTTCCACTTCAGCCAGATTTCTCCATGACTCCCGCTCACACCTCTCTTCTCTTGAACAAGAACCAACAATTATATTGTACTTTCTGTGCTCTGGAAACTGTGTGAAGTGCTTCACTTATGACATTTTATTTACTCTTTCACAATAATCCAATAGGAAGTTAGTATTATTTATTTGCATTTTAGAGATGAGGAAATCAAGGCACAGAGTGGTTCAGTAGCACAGAGCAGAGGCAACAGCAGACTTTCCAACTGTCTAACAATTCAGGCAGTTGGAACTGGCAGGTTTTTTATTTGGTTTTGTTTTTGTCATTGTTTTTTTAGCTGCAAGATACACAGCACCCTGAAGGTAGAAAGTATAGCTTTGAGTATAGCTCCACCTCCACCGTTCTAGCCCTAGCCTGGGGTAGATCACCCAAGTAGGACAGCCACAAAAGTGAGGGTGGGAGTGACCCTCGCCGACACTCTGAGGCAACCCTCAGAGCTCAAGCTGAGCGCAGTGGCCCTGGGAAGCAGTGGTACAGAAGCCTCAGACAGGCGTGGCAGCAGAGGCAGCCGGCTCCAAGCATGGCTGCTTCTTACCCTCACCGTCTACATGGTGACAAGTTCTGCAAATAGCGGCAAGAGCCATGGGACTAAAGAAGAATCCTCGTGTGTGCACAGCTCAGAAAGGACACACATACGCACACAGAGTTGTCGTCCAGAGAAGCGCCATCTTTAAATAGCAAAGATATCCTGAAAATACACTCGGAGCTTGCAGGCGTTCACATACACAGACACACAGGCCGGGGCCGGGTGAGGGACTTCACAAAAGCCTCAGCAGCACGGTGTGTAGTGCTAGGAGGAAATCTAGTGCCCTGGCAGCTCTTGACTTTCAGTTCCTATTTAAAATGTCTGAATTGGGAGCATCGACAAGCTCCCAAATTAGCTTTTTAAATAGAACCTGAGAGTTAAAGAAAAAGCGGCCGTGTCATGGGGGAAAAGCAAGTGAAAAATCCCGGCCAGGCCAGGCCGGGGGGTGGGGAGGGAAGGGATGAGGACAGGCGGTACTAGAAAGTAGTGGAGAGCTGGGGACAAGGAGGCTTGCACAGTCTTCTGTGGACAGGGCTCTACACGCTGTCCCAGTCCCTAGATCTCGTTTCCCCTTCACTGACTTCCTTCTGTTTTCCGGGTCACCTGGCTGTGGAAAGGGCTATACACAAAGGCCACATTATGGCTGAGGCTGGAAGTCTAATCTCTCAGACTTTCCTATAGATCTTCCAGACTAAATGAAGAAGAGTCCACAGTTATTGTACCAGACAAGCCCGGGAGGAATGTGGTACGAAGGAGTAGGGAAGGGTGTCTAAATCAATGTCCCAGCTTCAAACATGGGTTCCAAGGTCCTGCACACCACAACTGCACATTAGTTGATCACTCCAGAAAAATAGTGATGTTGCCAGTTAACTGTCCCCTGAAGCCACCAGGCTTTGTGGCAGACTCAGCCCCAGAGCTACCCTTAGATGCAAAACAATGGTGAGAAGACTGTATAGGAGTTCAAACTTGGGCAGAAATAAAATAGCGGCTGTCAACTCTCTCAGGTTAGACAGAGTAGAAGATCAAAGGGACATGGCCCTGCTGGGACTTATCCTGAGACTGAAGCACTTTCTCCCAGGGGTCAAAGCAGTTGAGGCTGGCAACAGTGAGAAAATTAGCTCTTCCCCAGAAGGTAGGAGGGAGGTGGGATCAGTGCCAGGGCCTTCCCTGAATCCTTCCCAGGTCTGCCAGGGAGTGGCAGTGTTGTTAATCATTATTACTGTATGCAAATCAGTATGCAAATCCCACAGAGCTCTGGGACTCCTGGTGAATGCACGCCCACCACTTGAAGGGCCAACTGTGCACCTTCAGACTGACACAGAGTGGGCATTGAGGAAAGAGAAAGAGAGGACAGAAGTGATGAATGAGGGGCTCCGAGCTGCCAAGGGCCCACCAGGCTCACAACCCAACAGTAACTGACTTCTGACTCGTGTGCATTAATCTGGAACAAGATGAGGGGTTGTCACAAGCCAGAAGCCCCATTCTGGACTTCAGAAACTCTTTTTCCAGCGCCAGATCCAGCAGTACCTTTGCAAATACACCCTCGCCCTCACCACACTCTCAGCCACACCTCTCCATATTCGGATTCTGAATTGTGATTTCTGAAGCCAAGTCTTCCGATCCTCGCTGAAGCACGGAGCTGCCTTGCCTCCAGAGTGCCAGGCCAAGATCTCGGGACTCCTCCCGCGGAGCCAAAGATGGAAGGAAAGCTAGTGCCACCGGTCTGCCCTGCGCCAACCCGAGGGTGGGAACCTGGGCCGGACACTCAGCCCTTCCGGAGCACCTGACCTCTCGCTCCCCATCCTTGGCTTAGGTACCAAACAGCGGGGTTCTGTGAGCTTCAGGGAGGAGCCCAAGGGCTGGGCCAGCTCCTGGAGGAAAGGCGTCGGCTCCACTCACACTCCTGAGTCCAAGCTCCTGACTGTGGGTACTGGGTGCACGTGGGGCACATAAGAGCGAGTCCCGACCTTCTGGCTACGACCTCGCGCTCCAGCAAGAGAGAAGCCCTTGCGTGGGGTAAGGGCAGTGGGTCCCCCAGAACCTCTCCAGTCCCGGCACGCGCCGCTGACAGCCCGGGGCCAGCCGGGAAGCCTGCGTGGTGACGGGCTCCACCTCTCCAGGTGGCCGGGCGCTAGCCGCTGCCTCGTGGACAATGAGAGAGACACCCAGCTAGGCGCACACACCTCACGCTCGCACACGCCAGCGTTCCCCGCCACCTCTCCCGGGTCTCCAGCAACACACGCCCGAACTCACGCTCACGCCGTACTCCCGGCTCCTCCCCTACCCCAAGCCGAGCTCACCTTGCCACGCTCAGCCTGTGCCCACCCTCGCCGGCACACGCGCTCACACCCGCGGCGGCACACTCCACCACCTCCAGGCACACCCTGATTCCTCCACTCGCTTGCCGGGGAGACGCACCAGGCTCAGCTTCGCCTCTCCACTCCCAGCCCCCTCACGCGCGCGCGCCCCGCACACGCACACACACGCGCGCACACACACACACACCCTCGCGCGCCGAGTCACTCCCCCTCGCACGCCCTAGCCCCGGGCACCCTCCCGTGGCGAGGCTCCGGGTCCTCTTCCTCTCGCCCTCCGCTGCCTGGCGGCTCGGCGCTCTCGGCCCTGCCGGGGTCCCTCGGCCGGCGGGGATCTGCGGGGAGCCGAGGGCGCATCCTCGCCACCTCCCCCTGCTCCCCTCCCCGCCCCGCCTGCGCCGCGCCCCCACCGCCTCCTCGGGAGAGGGACCTCGGGAGCGGCAGCCCGTGGCCGGCCGGCTCCGCTCCGCGCGGCGCCCGCAGCGGCGGGGGCAGGAAGCGAGCGAGGGAGCCCGCGAGCGGGGCGGCGAGGCAGGGAGGGGACAGGCTGCGAGCTGGGGCTGGAAGAGGAGGAGGAAGAGGAGGAGGAGGAGGAGGAGGGAGGGCCGCACGGACGGGCGGACGCACGAACCGACCGAGCGAGGGAGGGAACGAGCGAGACTTCGCCGGCGAGGAGGAGCCGCGCGAGCGGCGGCTGCTGGGCGCTTCCCCGCGCTGCTGGGCGCCGGGCGCCTCGGCGCCCCCGGCCGCAGCTTCCTCGCGCGCACGCGGGTTGCGGGGCCTGGGGTTGCTTCGCCGAAGGTAAGAGGGACGCAGCCGAGCCTTCCGGAGCCTGCAAGTGCGAGGAGCGCTGCTCCCACGCCTGTTGCTCCAGCTGCCCACGCGGCACCCTCCCACTCCCGCGCCCCGGTGGGTGGGCGCTGGGGCGCCGGAAGGTTGGGGGTGGGGCCGGGCCGCAGGGTGTCTGCAGCCGGCCCGGGGGCGTCGGCTCCCTCGGGCTGTGCGGCCACCTCCTGGCGGGTTGCTCGGTGAGGTTTGCGGGTAGGAGTGTGAACCTCTGCCCTCGCTCCATTAGCCTGCCTTCCCTGGGGCTGGCCCGGCAGCCGGCTGCAGGTGGCGAGGCTTGCTCGGTCCCTGCTCTTCCTGAGCGGAGAAGGAGAGAAATGGCCGAGAGTGGAAGCCGGGAGACGTTCGGGGCGCTTTGCAAAGTTCTCCGGCTCAACGAGCCTGCGGTGTGCCGGGTGCCGACCGAGGCCGGGCCGTCCATCTGGGCTTGTCAGCCGCCGCTTCCACCCTGCGAGCTCTGGGGAAGGTTTCAAAGTGATGCCAGAGGCCGTCGCGGCACCGGGGAAGGGGTTGCTACGACTTACCTGAGGCGATGTTAACATTGGGGGAGGGAGACTTCGGAAGGGGTTGGGCAGAAGTTACCTAGAATCAACTGAATTCCTGCGCTGGCTTAGTGGAGATGCTTGAATCACGTCCAAAATGTTCTGCTTTTACCCTGATAAGTCAGCAACAGGCTGAGCGAGGTTCCAGACCCGGATTCTTATACCGGAGAAGGCGGTGTGTATTTCCTAAGAAAAGTATATGAACTTTTTCGGGGTCCTGCACACACGATCATCAGTTTGTCAGTTCAGGTGTGAATTGCTGGGTTTTGAATGTATCTGTTAGTTAAATTTACAATTTATTTTCTGTTCCTTCAAGGGAGATGCTTTATATCTGTACAGAAGGCTCCGGGGCTACCACCGATTCACTGCAAAGCATGTGTACATTGCCCCCGTAGAGACGTGCTGGGACGGCGAAAGGAGCTGACTTGTTTGTTTTTTCCCTGTTACTGCTTGAGTGCAACAAAATGCAAGCGCACAAGCTCCTTTCCAAGGGGAAAAAAAGGATGAGTAGCTTGTTCCCTTTCGCTGTTGAGGAGGCTGGAGAAAGAGTTCAGGAAAGTGCCCTGGCCGGCCTAGGAGTGGCACTGTGGGGAAGAGGATCTCTGTGTGTGTCCCCGGCCTGTGCCCTAAGGATTTCCAGTTTGTTTCACCCTGTCAGTTTCATGCTTGCCTACCTAAATACTAGAGGGGCCATGGCCGTCTTCCTCTGCCCCCAGACCAGCCCCGGTCTGGGACAAGGATTATGATGTAAAATTAGGGAAAGCAAGTTTCCGGAGACTGCTCTATGAGGTCACTGAAGGGCAGAGCCTGGGGATGTGACAGTTTTTGCTGTCTTGTGCCTGTGCTCAAGGTGTAGGTGTCAAATGCCAGGACAGGCTGCTGGTCATTCTGCCCATTTTTGTGCATCTTTCTCTAAAACAGAAGCTATTGACCCAGGCAGCTGACTTTTTAAAGCAGGGAGGAAATTTTGTTTCTCTTTTCTAGAATTTTTCATCTGTATTATTTCAGAACTTACCTGTTTCAAATGGCCCTTCCCCATCCCCCACCAAAGCTTTCCCATTGTCAAACTCTTCTGCCAACAACAAAAATAGCTTCAGATTTTTCATTTGTAAGGCGTCCACGTCCTAGTAAAATCTTGGCATTTGAGGCATGTGCAGTGCCATTGGCTGGAAATGGGGCCGCACTGTAGTGCCTGTTGCCGGATTCATACCCAGGGTAGCGTGGGGAGGTGCTGGTGAACGCGGCAGGGAGCCATGGGGACCATCTCTGCTTGAGCCAGGTCATTCCTGCAGAACTGTGTAGTGTGTATGGCCGTGTCCTCTAGGCCTTTGGGCACAGTGTCTCGGGAACATTTATCCTCCCCTTCCAAGCCCAGTGTGTGTCGCACATACATGCACATGTGCACGCATACACACAGAATGTAGCAGTGGGGTAATTGTACCTCGCTTGGTACAGTTGTTTGGTACCTTTTACCCGGGTCAGGTTTTGAGTCTCTAGAGACAGCCTGCTGTTTGCCTACCCTTTAGGACGATTGTTCTGGATTAATGTTTGGGATAAAGTTTCAGCCTTAGGATCAGAGACTTTATGATAAATAGGGAAGGAATTATTCTTCTCCTAAGTTCTCAAATTATCTCTCTGGAAGCAGTTTGTAAAGTACTCATGGCCTCTGGAGAAGAGGGGCTTGCAGGGGCCCAGCGCTTGGCCTTGGGGCTCTCGGAGAACGGGAGGGAGGGGCATCATCATGTCTGGGTGCAGAGTGCTGTGTCTGGCTGCGCAGGTCTCCACAAGGTGTCCCCTGACTCAGCAGTTGTTTGCTCTTTGCCCTGTGAACTCCCTCCAGGTCCTACATCTCCCAGCCCCATTGTGAGATCGAGATAGTCACATGTCCAGGGACCCGGGTCTGAGGACTGGTCTCCTTTACTCAGGAGGGTGACCAGACCTTCTGTGCATGGACCAGGCCTCAGGCTGCCTTGCATTCCAAGTGACACAGGTTGAGTGCCCTGCTCTGGACACCAGCCTCATCAGGAATTCCCAGAACTCCCTCTGCTGAGATGAAGCTCGAGCTAATTGCATCCCCACAGCAACAAGCCCAGCTGCTCTGCTTCCCGCTCTGCCTGGGCAGCTGTCGCGAGGCCATCTCGGAGAGACTTGTGCTATCCTCTCCTTGTCCCGGGTCCAGCAGAATCAGAGCTCATGTAAACCAAAGGGTCCCCTTGTTTCCTCCTTAGCTAGTTCTTTTTTATAGACGAGTGCTCAGAGGCCCAGAGGGTAACAGTGACTTGCCCTCACAAGCTCAGGATAGAATTGAAACTAGAATCAAGGCCTCCAGAGCCCTTGTTCTCTGCTGCCTGGGGAAGATGGGAGGGGACTGTATATCCTACTGTTTCCTGTGGAGTAGGTCAGTATTTGGCTACACTTTGAAAAGAAAAGCCATTTGGCAGCATCTGATCAGTGATCTGTTTGAAAAGTGTTAAATGCTGTATACATGGAACTTAGTGCCTTCAAAATAAATGTCCTAGTTCTGAGTTTCCTTACCTGTGACCTGTGGGCATGATGTTACAGGTTTTGTTTTGGACTGGGGATTGAACTCAGGACCTCATGCTTGCCAGGCAGGCACTATGCGGCAGAACTACATCCCCTGTCCTGTCACATGCTTTTTGAGGAATACGTGACATATTCTGTGTAAAAGTGCCCAGGACAGTATCCCAAGCATTGTTAGAACTCAGTAAACCTGAACTAAGTTAGAATCAGCTGTGACTGGTGTCTAGCTGATAGGCTGCTTCCCAGCTCCTTCATCCCTTGAAAACTTAGCCCAGTATGTGCTGAGGAACTGTAATTCTAGTACAAAGAAAGCACAGTTCCTTGTAAGGGTACATTTCTGTGAGGAAGGTGTGTAATGTGGGATGTGTCCCCTCGTCTTCTGTTGGTTGTGTGTGTGGATTATCCTCTGCTGTGGGTGAACGACCCCCAAGCTTTCCCTGGTTTTCTCAGTTCCATAATCAGGAGCTCATCAGATCTGTGCTGTTTTTCTATTCTGAGTGGTGACCCTTCAGGAAATGTCACTGTCATTCTTGTCTCCTGCAGCATCTGAAGCAATTTCCCCTTTTTAGTGAACAAAGGGACCTGTGAAAATCTCCTGCAGGATATAGATGGGGAAACTGAGGCAGAGAGTAGTTCCTTGAGGAAACTTGGCTGAGGCTATGGTGAGTCCGAAGCAGACTCTTGATTCTTGAGTTCTTTTGATTTAGCTCTGTCTTCAGAGGTCACTATCTGTTTAAAAATATATTATTATTAGCAAGGCTTGGGACACAATTAACGGAATACAAATGGCAGCTGTAAAACAGGATTCTCTCTACCCATGCACTGCAGTGTGCCATTTCCTGTATTGTAATGAAAAGTTGGGGTGCCATGCCCTTTGCCCCTAAGGAGCTTACTATAGGATGGAGAGAGCCAGGGAACAGCTCCTTAGTGATTCCACATAGAGAATGTCTGGCTTTAAATCTCTCTGTTTACTGTATCCTTTACAAAACTGTCATGACTCCTTCTCTTTCATTCCTCATTGGAGATAATGAAGCTAAAGTAGTGTCAGCCCCGGGCTTTCGATGGGATGAACAAAGATGATCCAGGGAGACAGGAGGTGCTGTCCCTGCCCAGGTCAGTGCTCAGGAAATGGAGGCGAGTCCCCATGTAGCCATTTGGGGGTTTGTCCGGCTGCTGTGTACCTGTGAGCCTCAGCTGTCCTTATCCATGCAGCAGAGGACATGACAGACTCTTCTTCCATGTGGGGATAGAGGGGACCCACGGGAGACTGTCAGCATAATATCTTGCATAGAAGACATAGTCAGTTATTGTTATTAGCAAGACATATCCAAAGTGTCTGTAATCCTGACCAGAGGGTAATAGATGCTACAGAGTCAAAGTGCCGCAAGTCCAAAGGAAGGAGAGATTCCATACTGGGAAAGGAGGAGGCGTCACAGAGAGGGTGCCTTACAGGTAGGATTTGGACAGGCTGGATGAACATGGGTACTGCTGATGTGTGCAGTGACCCATAGAAAGACACCCCTAGGGTCTGTTTGTGATTCAGCCTCTGCTGTTCTTGTTGCACAAAGTTAGAATGGTGCAAGTCTATGGCGAGAGCACGAAGCCACGATTCAAGGTGCAGATGGTGGAATGCAGGCCATGGAGTTTGGATCTTAATCTACGGGCTTTAGGGCAAAACACAGTCCTAATCTGTGATGTGAATAAAGATGTAGTTTAAACCTTCAGTTTCAGAGGCATCCAGGTGGAAAAGTCTAGCAGCATTTCAGGAGTGAGAGAAACCTAGAAGATTTGGGAGTCAGAGGGCAAGCAGGATTACAGGGACAGATGAAGATCAGATCTAATTACAAGTGTTTCTGTAACAGAAAAGAAACATTCCAAGACTTACCTCTGCCTCATGTATTTAAATGCAGTCAAATCAAGTGAATTCCAGAGGATCCCAGTAATTCTGAGTTAGCATTTGTTCTGTGTAGTCATTGGTGGAGATGAGCGTGCCAGCACCGAACAGTTTCGCATTGCTGTTACGTGTGTTTCTGTGTCACCACATGTCTTCCTACAGATGGTATACATTTGGGGATTGCAGAGTCATTTCACTATCATCTTTAAAAAGCCAGATTTGGGAAGGTAAATCTGTTTCCTAAAGCCAAATATAACTCTCCATGCCATTGTTCCCTCCATCCTTAGGGCTGATGGAGAAATATGGTTCAGAGTGCTATGGGCGAAGGGACAAGGTGTCCTACCCCTGGGGAAACCTCCGGGGGTAGAGCGCGGATCAGGTGAGAGGCTGGCAGGGGAAGGAGTATTGTTATATAACCAGAGGGAGCTAAGGATGCTGGGCAGATGGAGTCGGGAGGCAAAGAAATCTAGGGATAGCAGTGAGCGTGGATCAGCTTCCTCCAGGGAGGAAGAGAGGCAGCACATTCCAAGTCAAGTGGACGGAGAATCCAAGAATTCTATATGAGATAGAAGAGACCCTGCCCACCTGCTATCTTGCCCCATGTCTCTCTGTCATCATGTGGCTCTGCGGGAGGAATTGGACATAGATTGTTAGGTCAGGGAGCAAGACTCAAGGCCCCAAGAAT
Organism: Petromus typicus; assembly: GCA_004026965.1. Lineage (NCBI taxonomy): Eukaryota > Metazoa > Chordata > Mammalia > Rodentia > Petromuridae > Petromus > Petromus typicus. Next base: position 30,079 of record PVIR01001483.1, on the reverse strand, counting down.
AAGCACTTTGCCAGAAACGGCCGTCTCTGTGGGAGTCGCGGACAGAGCTTCCTAAGCGCTAGGCCTACCGTTGACATCTACCATGGTCGTCCTCATCCCCACCTCATTCCTGATTACCCTAGTGGATGAAGAGTGAAATAAAAATTAGCATGTTTATCCCACTTTTAAATTCATTTAATGAGAACTCATTTACCCTCTCCCAATTTAAATTTGTAATAACACCGTAACCTTTCAGAGCTGATTATTACCCGAGTCTTCCACATCTTCCTGCTGAAGAGGCTTTCCCTCCAAATGCTCCTGAGCCCTCTTGGAACCTGACAGTTTGTCAGGCAGTCAGGGACATCTGGTGATCCTGCCCCTCTGCCCCGATTCCCTGCTAGTCCTCTCGATTGGAGGAGGACAGGAAAGAATTAAGTTGTCTGTGGCACTTTGTGTTTTATTAATTTGCCTTGGAAATGCGCTGTTTAACCAGTGACCTTCCCCTTCCTCCCATTTCTTCAGCCCTCTCTCTGCTTTCTCCTGTCCCCCAGGGGTTGCTGAACTAACTGCAAGCTGGTCTGTCAAGTGTCCAAGCAGCCGCCGGCCCAAGAGCTGGAGTCACCATGGCGGCCGGAGTTGCAGCCTGGCTGCCCTTTGCCCGGGCTGCGGCCATTGGATGGATGCCAGTGGCCAACTGCCCTATGCCCCTCGCCCCCGCCGACAAGAACAAGCGGCAGGATGAGCTGATCATCCTCAATGTGAGTGGGCGGCGGTTTCAGACTTGGAGGACCACGCTGGAACGCTACCCAGACACACTACTGGGCAGCACGGAGAAGGAGTTTTTTTTCAACGAGGATACCAAGGAGTATTTCTTTGACCGGGACCCAGAGGTGTTCCGCTGCGTGCTCAACTTCTACCGCACAGGGAAGCTGCACTACCCACGCTATGAGTGCATCTCGGCCTATGACGACGAGCTGGCCTTCTATGGCATCCTGCCTGAGATCATCGGGGACTGCTGCTATGAGGAATACAAAGACCGCAAGCGGGAGAACGCTGAGCGCCTCATGGATGACAATGACTCTGAAAACAACCAGGAGTCCATGCCCTCACTCAGCTTCCGCCAGACCATGTGGCGGGCCTTCGAGAACCCGCACACCAGCACGCTGGCGCTGGTCTTCTACTACGTGACTGGCTTCTTCATTGCCGTCTCCGTTATCACCAATGTGGTGGAGACGGTGCCATGTGGCACGGTGCCAGGAAGCAAGGAGCTGCCCTGTGGGGAGCGCTACTCAGTGGCCTTCTTTTGCCTGGACACGGCCTGTGTCATGATCTTCACGGTGGAGTACCTCCTCCGGCTCTTCGCGGCACCCAGCCGCTACCGCTTCATCCGCAGTGTGATGAGCATCATTGACGTGGTGGCCATCATGCCGTATTACATCGGCCTGGTCATGACCAACAATGAGGATGTGTCCGGGGCCTTTGTCACGCTCCGGGTCTTCCGAGTCTTCAGGATCTTCAAGTTTTCCCGCCATTCCCAAGGCCTGCGGATCCTGGGCTATACCCTGAAGAGCTGTGCCTCTGAATTGGGCTTTCTCCTCTTCTCCCTCACGATGGCCATCATCATCTTTGCCACTGTGATGTTTTACGCAGAAAAGGGCTCCTCTGCCAGCAAGTTCACAAGCATCCCAGCCTCTTTCTGGTACACCATTGTCACCATGACCACACTGGGGTAAGTCAGGGTTAGTGGACCCACTGGGAGGATGTTGGGTGGACTCTGAAGATGTGTATGGTATCAGGATTGGGGAGAAGAGCAAGGAGTCCCTCACCCAAGACCTGGGAGCCAGGGTGTTGGCAGCATCAGAAGGACGAAGCCTTGTGTCATTTGTTTGGGATGGTAACTTTCTCTGAACTGATTGCTTTAGAAATAAGATGTGTGTTATGAAGGTAGCAAATTAAGTCACCTTCTCTTTTCTGCCAGGCATTGTATGTGTGTTTGACATATATGTGTAGGGGTAATGATTACCTTCTTAGACCTGTGCTTATGAGGGCTGTGATAGGGAGGAAGATGAAGCATTAGGTGAGAAGGAAGAGTACTTTGAGAAGTTCAGTGAATGTTGTATGAAGATACAGATTTCCTTCACCAGAAGACACCACAGATACCCTTCCGGATCCTTCCCGAATTTCCTCTTTATGGTATATTTGCAGGCTGTTTTCATTCTGTCTTGATTTTCTTCTCTGCTTGCCACATTTGTTCAAGGGTTCAATGGCTCTTCATATGTTTCTCTAAGTAACTGTGAATTTGGATTTTTCTGCAAAGTGAGGCACCTGTTGTCTTTTCTCTTATTAAAGGAGGAGTAGACTTTCTTCCTCGGCCTGAGGCAGTGTTAACGTGTCCCAGACTGCTTGGGTAGCAGCGAGACAGTCTGGATGGATCATGTGATCAAGTAGAAGCAGCAGAAGCATCAGAGGAAAGGGCAGGCGCACGGGGAGGTCTTGGTTGGCCCTGTCTCTTCCAGTTCTGTGATGTTTCCTCTCCACTGAGGTCACAGAAATGTATTTATGGCACTGGGATGTGAAGCTTTCCATCAGAGGAAGGGGCTTGAGGGGGGAGATTACAATCCTCACCCTAACAGGATTAGAGCCAATAAAGGCAGCTTTATGGAGGCATAGATTTCATAGGGGTTTCTGCTTCAGCTTTGGGCAGCTGTTGAGACTAATGCAAAAATCTCTCCACAATTCATATGCTGGCTCTCTATTTGCGTAGGCCAGGGAGCGTTATATTGCTGATGGAGAATTCATGAACCTTTTTATTTGGTCTCTGACAATCGGTTGGGGGCTTCCTGGTGATTTGATTTTTTTCCTGGCTGAAACCTCGTGGTGGTGGTGTCTACTTTTTCCTTAAGGCTCCCTGTTCTCATTGGGAATGACTGAGCAGGTGATGGGACCTTTTTAAAAGATGGCCTTTGTCATTCTGCAATAAAGGAGGGGAAGGGGATCACAAAGGAAAGAATAAGGGGTGTCACCATCCATTTGTGAGGGCCGTGTTTGTTAGGGCATTCCCTTTACCTTTCTGGAGAAAGCGTCTTCCCATGCTCCTGCTCCAGCACATTTGTGTGTATACACTCTCATACACATGCACATGCACACACACACACACACACACACACACACACGTGCATGTACAGACACAGTTCTTCCAATAGTTGCATGCCCAGAATGGGTAAGAATATTTGGTTATTCGACTTTATCTCCCTCGGCTCAGGGGGCACATGTGATCTTGTTGGCATCAAAGGATTTTGGGGATAAAATGGCCAGGAGCTGCCTGTCATTAGAAGAAAGAGTTCCATTTACAGACCATCAAGGCTCTTTATTCTCTAGGTGTCCTAAGTGTATGATATTCCATTCTAGTCACTGCTGGCCAAGAAGACATCAGTCTGAAAATTTCTGTATGTCAGGCACTGTGCTGGGCTCACAGAGGCATCTTTGTCCTTTCTTGCCTGATCCTGGTCACCCCTTCATCTTCCTCAAGGGACTTAACTTATGGCCAGGCAACCTACCCTGACCCCAGCTGTGACTCTTCTACATTAAATATTTATTTCTAGGTTGTTTAAAGAATTGCCTTAGAAATAAATGGCTTCTTTCTGAGAACATTTTAGTATTTTACTGCTACTGGGGAAGGTGCTCATTTCCGCTGGTATTTACCCTGTTGATCAAGGAGTGAGTCCAGCAAGTCATCAGGGGTGAGCATTCAGCCTTGTGTTTACCTTCTTGAGGTGGGCAAGTGTGTGGGGAGGAAGGGGTGTCTGTTCCCCCGACTGTGGACCCTGTGGACTTTCTCACCCCATGTCTGAGAATGAACAAGTTTTTTTTTCCTTCTCGGGCATTAAAGTGTTTAGTTTCTGGGAGGAGAACCAAGTGGGAAAGAAAGGAAACCTTTAGTGATATCGTCTTTAAATTCAGCTAAGTCGTGAGAAAGCAGCTTCCACCCCATGTAGCTCAATGCTAGATCAGGCTACTTTGACTTTGACCTGAGGTGACAGTTGGCACCATTACCACGCTCGTTTGCTTGACTGTACGTAGCAGGTGCCTGGTTAAATGCTTTCTAATGGATGGGTCAGACCAAAGGGGCACCTGCTCCATTTGCTAGTTCTGATCTTCCTGTCCAACCCTTTTAGACACATCTCTTCTCTTTTGATGAGAGATCCAAGATTGGAGCCTGCAGAGCTTGCAGCTCTTCCAGTCTATATGCCCTGCTCCAGCCCTTGCCCCCAGGAGAGAGGACAGCAGCCGTCACTGGTGACTGGCCTGTCCACTGAGACGCTCCTCAGGACTGCGGGCCTTGTCCAGTCCTGTCCGAGGCCTCACTGACTTGACCGTGGAAGCCTTTTCCGCCCTGCTGGCTGGTTATGCTTCTGACCACACTCACTGGATCATTTGTAGTCTTGTTCAACCACTGGAGAAAGCCCAGCTTTTGCTTATTCTGCTCTGGCATTTGAGCCCCAACCAGCTGTGGAATACTAAGGACCGATAGATACTCTGCTATGGGCTGATTGCTTCCAGTAGCTCCCAGCAGATACCTACCCCTCCCTGTGTCCTGACCTCCCTTTTCTACTCCTTCCCAGGCTTCTGTCTCTAGTCTGGAGAGAGGCTGTCTCGAGCTCGTCCGCAGAGCAGGCCGGCTGACTTTCTGAGGCCATGTTCTGAGGGAAGGCATCTCTTCCTTCCCGGCTCTGGGCGCCATCTCTGTCTGCCCTTCCAGCACCTCACTAGTGAGCAACTGGGTGCCCTCCAGGGAGGGATCTCTTTGAGCCAATTATCACAGTTTATTGAATATCTCAAAAGACCTTAAGTATGTAAGAACAGTAAGAGTCCAGATTGCTACCTGGGCTCAGGCATAGCTTTGCTTGGCAGCTTCCTGTGCTGGTGGGAAGACCCCTGAGCTTGGCCCAGGTTTCCCTGTCTCTCCCTTGGCAGTTGAGTTTCCCAATGCACTATTCAAGGATTAATTTCTGTGCTCATAATTGATGCTATAAATAAAACAAATCCCCAATTATCTCAGCTAACAGAGGGAAGGGATAACAGAACTCCCAATATTAAATAAGACCAACATTACTAGTTTGGGGATGTATTATATACGTAAACTTTTTTAAACTATATTTTCCTTCTTAATTTGGATAAACTTTGCTTGGTGTCACAGTTGGCCTGGACTGCTCGATGGGGACATCCGTGTGAGGGAAGCATGCGGGAGCAAGTGGCCTGGCTGGGATGGGGCTGCTCTTGGATTTCTTAGGCAAGGGAAGTTGGGCACGGGGAAGGTGCAGAGCAGTGTCCACTCCTGATAAGATGACTCACTGCCAGTCGTTGGCTCAGTTATATAATTGAGATCGGCAGCCTGTCACCCTGTGCTCTGAGAGAGAAAGCTTTTGACAGTGTCCAAAAATCACTTTAACAAAAACAGAATCGATTTGTACTTCTTCCAAGCACAGAGTAGCCTCCAGGTGACTTGCATTTCCCTTTAAATCACAATCCTGGAAGGGGCCTGCCTGAGTTTCCAGGAGGCAGAGAGGCTTAGCTCGGAAGAGCACTGACTGCGGTCCTTGATCCCCAACCCCAGTGACACAAGCAGTTGAACTAGTTGAGATCTGTTTTTGTCAACCCTTCGGTTTCCAGAATTCCATCCACACTTTTATCCATTGGCTCCAGGGCCCCTCGGGTGCCTTGGGTTTTACGCTGACTGACCAGGCCTTGCTGTATGGGAGTGAGTCACTTCCCAGGGCCTGATCATGGTTCATGTTCTGGGAACAAATGACCTTGAACTCTTTCCTTTGTTCATATGTATTTCTTAGTTGACACGTCTCTGGTGCTAAAATCCCTCAGGTCAGATGCAAACTTGCATCCCAGCACACATACGTCATTTGTTCAATATTTATTGAATCCCTACTGTGCACCAGACAGCATGGTAGGCTCTGAGAATACACAAGTGCTGTGATTACATATCAGCACGATGTAAAGTTCAGGCCAAATAAATGGAACGAGACTTACTTCCCTTCCTTTGAACTTGGTGTTTTTTCTTCAAACTTAGCCCTATATCTTCTCCTTCAAGACAGCTTCCTGGCCCTTCAGGAGCCAGAGAGCCTTCTTTTGCCTCCTGTTTCAGACCTCACATTCTTCTGTCTTGTCATTACATTTTATTAAATTCTGCTGTCTTCGTGTCCCCTCTCTCCGAATATGAGCTCTTCAAGGGCCGATCTCCAATCCAAATCACTGTATGATTCACGCTTAGCACAAGACCCACATCCACTGGGTCTTAATATGTATTTGTTCAATCAAATGGGTTTTATCTGAGCTTGCTTGGTGTTTAGTGTTCTTATTGGATGACTATCTTTTGGCCATTGTGAGGCCCAGCCAAGGTGCTGTCCAGATGTTACTTGTGTGGTTGTGTCCAGCAGGATGTCTGAGCAGAGCAGAGACAGGGAGGCCAAGCAGCCGCTCTGTGAGCCTTCACCTTTGACGGAGCTCTACCTTTTCACAAGCAAGTTTGCGCCCAACCCCTTTGGCTACTTGACCATACTGCCTTTCAAGATTCCAGGACCAAGAAGGAGCACAGAAGAAACTGAAGATGAGTGCCCTACCTGGGATAGTTCCCTCCATTCAATTATTTATTCAACAAATACTTACTGGGCACTATAATGCACTGGGAATGCAGTAGTCAAGAAACTGGTGTGGTGCAGCCTTTGTTTTAGTGGACACGACTATGGTAAGTGAACCAATACATAACCAGGCTACAGAGAAAAACATGACATGCCTGGAAATGCTGAATGTGGAGCCTCAGTGGAACAAGGAGATCAAACAGAACTTCTCAGCTGAGTGGAAACTGAGCAGAGACCTGAAGAGATGTGGTTAGCACAGGGCCACACTCCCAGGCAGAGGAATAGCAAATGCAAAGGCCATCAGAGAGGAGGAACCTTTGTGTGCTGCTTTTGGAATAGCAGGAAAGCCCTAAAGGTTAAATGACATGAAAGAGGTCCAGGAGAGGACTTGAAATGAGGCCAAGAAGTACGAGGAGAGACAGCTCATTCAGGCCCCTCTTGATGACTGTAAGACCTTGCCCTTGATTCTGCTTGGCAGAGAAAGCTGCTGGAGGGGTTGGAGTCACTGATTTATATTTTCAAAGCATCATTCTAGCTTCTGAGTAATAAGTGCATTTTAAGAGAACAATTCAGGAATCTAGCAAGAGTTGATGATAGTAGCGCTGAAGACAGCGGTAGTAGAGATAGAAGAAGTATGGACTCCACATATATTTGGAGGTGGGGGAAGCGTTCTCAGAAAGCATTTGGTGGTTTTGCCCCCAAGCCACTTAAAAAGTTCACAAGCAGAGGCTGGCCAGGAAGATGCACTTCCAAAGATCTGTTCCATTTCTGGGTGGCATATTCCACAAGAAGAGGACTTAGGCCTGACAGCGCGGCTGAGACCTCAGTATGGAACAGATAACCTCCAGGAGCTGAGTTGCAGCCCGGGCTTCTCAGAGTGTGCCTGGCGCCGGCCCTAAGCAGGGAGCATCTGCACCTTGATAGAACAGTTGTGCTGAGCACTTGGCCAAGCATTTGGCTTATGCTCCAAGCAGAAAACCTTGCTTAGTTACCAGAACAGAGGCCATTGCTTAAACGGAGTGGCTGTGGGCCTTCCGGGCTGCAGAGGTGGGAAAGGTCAATTTGTGCCAGTGGAGTTGAAGCCTTTTGGGTACATCACACAGGGAACATCACTTTGGATTTGTCTTCCGATCCAGCAATTCAAATTGCTGTAATTTTTGGAAAGGGATTTCCAGGCTGGTGCTCATTTCACAGCTCTCTTCCGGAATCTCTTGAAATCAATCTCAACTTCTCTCTGCTTGGTTGTGTTTGGGTTTTCCTCTTTAAACACACTTGTAAACACAAACATGATTCTTCCCGAAGAACAGCAATTATTCTGTCTGAAAATAGTGTAAATAAAAGGCAGCTAGGCCCTCCCCCTACCCGGGGTGAGGGGGAGACCCTCAGTCACCATTTCAGGTTAATTTTTTCTTTGTCTCAGGAGAAGGTGGCTGTCCCAGGCCACTGCAGAGCTCTGGTCTGTCCATCACGGCTGGACTTCTTCTGGGCTGGGGAGAGGAGTAGAGTCCCCCTCGTGCCCAGTGGCTCTGCACACAGCCATGCATTTTAGGAAGAAGACACCCTACAGAAAACTCAGATGTATCTCAGGGGATTATCCTCTGGAGATGTCCAAGCCAGTGTTTCTTTTCTGTGAAGTAGGAACCAGGCCCTCCCTTTTGGAAGGAGTACCCAAGATTGACCTCAAACCAAGCTCTAGTGAGGACTTTCTCAAAACAATGAGGAAAGGGTTGCCACTGGGCTGTGGACCATGCACAGGTCTGTCCAAAGGGCCAGCTGTCCTGTTCTCAGCTGCTGCTCCATCCAGCCTGCTCTTCCCAGGCCAGGACACTGACCTCTTCTCCCCACTCCTCTCCAGCCACCTAGCTTGATGAAAATAATGGATGTGTGGGAAGGTAGAGCCTGGGGAGGGAGCAGAGCTCAGCCTTTGCTGACCATGCCTAGATGGTGGAAGATTGCCTTTAGCGTGTGTAATCATATTCTGAGTGTCAGGACTCGAATGAGTGTCATTAAACTGAATCAGAAAAATCATTTTAATGTAAGTGCCACCTCATACACAAGCTAGTTGATGGAGAGATGGATGAGCCTGGGGACGCCTCCTTTGTAATGCGATGCTGTAAAATCCCATCACCTTCATTATTTCCCACCGAGGCAACGCATCATAATACCCGTGAGCGGCAGAACAGCTTGAATTTAATATACAGAAAGTCCAATCAAACAATAAATGGATGGAACTATATAAAGAAACCATTTTCTGGGAGGCTGGCTCCATTCTCTGGGATTCAGCTCCCTGACATATGAAATGTGCATCAATTTCCCCACTAATGCTGCTGCCGAATCACCACATGTGATATTTGTTTCTTTCTAAAGGAGAAAAAGGGGAACTTTCCCCACTGTGTTATCTGGCTATCAATGCAAAATTGCAAATCTCATTTTCTTAGATTTGCACCGAATGGTTCCCCGTGGCACAGTGAGGTCTCTTCCGAGGCCAAACCCTCTAGAAACACAGCCCCCCCACTTTTGTCCTAGAACTTATCGGTCCACGGGGCACTTTGTCAAGCTCTTTAAACAAAAATGCATTCTGGACACCAGAGCGGGCTGTTTCAGATAGCGGAGTCTCTGCCCTTGGCAGTCATTCAGGAGAAATGGCCGCACCTAGGGGCATTCTGCCACACTCTGGCTGCTTGCAAAGCTGCAGTCATCCAGAGTCTTGCCTTTGAGGTTGTTTTGAGCAAATATGTCATTCCAAACTGGATTTCTTCCACAGTAGACTACTCCATTTCCCCCATCTTGCAGCCATTATCGAGAAACTAAATGCAAATATCAACTGATCAGCCAAACAGAAGTACAAGAGCAAATCAGCTGCTTAAAAATTGCACAGTACATGTCAGAGACGGATGGAGATTTTCTTCTTCTGATGTGGGATTCTTTCTGATGGTATTATTCCAGTGGCGTGGATAACTGAGAGTTTTCCATAATTACAGGCTTATAGCTGCTAAGAAGAGTATCATTAGTTTATTTTTACTTCTTTCTGGACACGCGTATGTAAGCATGAAAAAAAAAAAAACCTAGGAGAATTAAACTAAACAATGTAAAACATAGACAGCATAAATCTTGATTAAATTCCACAAATATTGGGCCAGGGATTGGCTCCGTGGTTCCAGCACCTGCCTTGCAAGCACAAGGTCCCAAGTTTCATTCCTGGTACAAAAACCAAACAAATAAACAAAAAAACCCAAAAGACCTCTAAGAATTCCATACATATTATTTAATACCCAATATTTGCAGGGTATATTATTGGAAATATTAGCGATTCCATGGGATCTTGACTTATGAACTCAATTCATTTGCAGGGGTTGGTTGTAACTTACATTGGTTGATTGAAGGCTCAGGTTTCTCTGCACAGCTTTCAAAGTCTCTCTCCTTGTGGACAAGCGGATGTCAGTGTCTTTAGAAAGACATTGGCCTGGAATTTCTCATTTAACCCCACACAGGAAAGGATGTAGTAAATTTCCTTCCAAAACTCTGTAAGGGTTAAATCTGTATCTGGACCATCTGGAAGCACAAGTGACCAGTGTTAAAACTAAAATTCTCATGGTAACCCATGTTGTTTTTCTGTTAGTCCTGCTGTAACTCAGGGTCCAGTGTTTAAAAAATACAAAAGAAATTGGCCCTAAGATATGTACAAGACAGTGGGGGCCTTAGTGTCTTCACAGGATGTACAAGAGTGAGTGGGCCTATGTTGAGATGACTAGGAGTATTTGTTACAGAGTAAATGCTTCATACACATTTGCTGATGAGTGAGAAAGTGGCTTTACGGAACAGATGACGTTCTAGCTAGACCAATACCCATGAAAAGGTTTCGATACATGGAAATAGGTAATCCAATTAAGTTAAGAAAGGCCTTTGTTTGGGAAACTTAACTAACTGCTTGTTTGGTGGTGTTTGGGCTTATGGAAAGGAAATGGCTGTAGATAAAAGCAAGAGTTTAGAGGTTTGCTAACAATGCAGAGGACCCAAAGTCAGGGATTGAAGAGTACTTTGGTGGGTGTTTGGAAGCCACTGCGAGTGTTTCGTCGGTGAATGCGCTGAACCGGAAGATTCAGTTGGCAGGCTTCTTCGTGATGAATATTAGAAGACACGGGACAGGATGGTCGCCTGAAGACTAATCTGGGTATGAAGTGAAGAAGGCGTGGCTTGGGATAAGTACCGTGGAGCAGGAGAGAAAGAAGTAGAGTAGAAAGATATTTAGGAGTAGTCAAACAGAACTCTGGAATTCCAAGTCCTGGTGCAGAGGAATATAGGGTTGACAGGCATGAGAGAAGAATGGGTTACCAGGGGGTCAAGAAGGGAGGTAGAGACAATGAGCTTGATTTTGGACCTGTGGTGTTTGCAGTTAACCCCAGGTGTCCTTAACATGCTAACAGGCAGGTGGAAAGATGATTCTGGGATTCGGCAGGGAGAATAGAGCTAAAGAGTTTCAAAAATCATTAGCTGAAGTGGGAAGATTGATAATGTTGTCCAAGCAAGAAGGAAGACAGTGGAGGAGAGGGTGTTGGGGGCATCTCCTGCTGGTGCCTTACTTCTTGGGCGTTCGTCCTTTAAGTGTGTTGATGCCCTCTGCAAACAGCTTCGCTGAAGCTTCCATTTCACCTCTTCCTGCCCTGTGGAAGTTTCTCTTTTATACTGTGTTTCTGCTGGAACCAAAAGAGGAGATTGATTTTTCTGAGTAAAACAAGATTTTATTTTTAGTCTCCAACAATGATAACCCACCCAGGAATGCATGGTTTGTTTATAGCCTTTGCTAAAAAATACACTGGCGTGTGGATGAGGGATGGGGTCTAAATAGTCACAGAGCTAGGAGCATCTTTGCCTGGCCAAGAGTCATGCTGATTCAGAGTGGCCTGGCAGGTGTGTGGGTGGCACTGTTCTCATCCTGCACCAGACCCTTGGGGATTTATACACTGTTGCCCTGCTCGGTCCTGTTTTCTCCTTGGGGAGAAGCATGGTTTCACTCCCTGACTTCAGTGGATGCATCCTCAGACCTGCCTGCTCTGGGAGTCTTGCCTTCTTGTATGCAGTTAGGGCATATTCAGCAAACATGTACCCTGTGGACAAGATGCAGTCGTTGGTGATAAGATGGGCTAAAGACAAATGGAGGTAGAGAGTGTGGCCCATGCAGTGAGGGGTGGCTTTCCATTCTACGGATGAGAAGGAGGAGACGTTCTGCCTGAGCTGCCGTACTGCAGTGGCACTGCTGGATTCTCCTCTGCCTTCCTCTGTCATGGGTGGAGGAGAGGTGGGAAGAAGCACCCCCAGCCCCTGACAAGCCGGGGCCAAGGACTCTCAGGATCTGTGAACAAAGGTTAGAAGGATGAAGTGTAGACATAGAAGGTGACAGAGGAAAGATAGGAATCAAGGGAGACAATTCCTGCAGACATAGGAGGGTGGGAGCTGAGGCTTGTCTGGGGCCCCAGAGACACGGACAAAGGAGACAGGCAGGGGGTAAGTGTGTCAAAAGATGAAGTACACAAACACAAAGGAGGAAGACAAGATGGGAAGAGGTGAGAACACTGGGTGTGTAAACTAAGAGAAAATTAGTAGAATGTGTACTCTTTCGCCGTGGACCTAGGAGAAATTTTATATGGACCAGGAAAAATTGTAAATATATATACTCTGCAAGTATCTCAGGCCATCTCCTCTGAAGAGATTCAGGCCCCAAGTAGCCTTGGTGCCAGTATCCTAGTCTGGGGTTGGTGGCACCCCTAACTTGTCCCTGCAGTGACCTTTGGCCATTACCTAGCCTTTCAGCTGCCCCCTTCCTTGCCCAGCAGATGTATCCCAGCCAGCCAGCACAGAGCTGAAAGGCTAGTCCCCACAGTTTTGGATCACGGAAGGCATTCCTGGCGGGGTCTGCATCCTCCGTGCCCTGGCATCCTGGTGGGGTCCACATCCTCCGTGCCCCTTCGCAGCAGGCTCCTCAAAGTGACAACCACTGTCAGTTGCAAAAGACAGGGTGGGAAGGTGGAGGTGCCTCAGAGGAATAGCGTTCTTGGGTGTCATGGCCCTGTCTCACACCCTGAGGAGTCCTGGCAGCCAGGTACAGATTGCTTTTCCTGAGTTGTGATCCTAACTTCCCCTCAGCTGGCTTTTCTTTTTAATTGATTTTATTGGTGCATTTTATACATACATTGTGATCACATTCAACATGGAGAATTTATACCTCTACATGACACATCTTGATTCTGATTTTTCCCATTCCCCTGCTCTCCTGAGAGCCCCTACACTCTATATACATAAGCTTTGTTTCCTTTATTTAAACCCTAAAATGTTTTCTTTACCTTCTTTACTTATCCCTATCTCTTTTTACCTTTTCCTTTTGAACATTTTCTTCCTATTTTGCAACACCTGTCATACACTTTAGAGCTCATTCACATTTTCAGTTTCTCATACCAGAAAAATGATACCATATTTATACATCCGTGTCCTATTTATTTCACTTATGAGTATGTCCTCAAGGTGTATCCATTTATCATCCTTTATGACAGAGTAATACTCCATTTTATTTTTAAAAAACACACACATATCTTTATCCACTCTCCAGTTGATGGGCATTTGGGTTGTTTCCAAGATTCAGCTATCACAAACTGAGCCACTATAAATATGGGTGCACATATGTTGCTGTGATATGAGCATTTTAGTTCTTTCGTGTACATTCTTAGCAGGGGAATAGGAGGGTCAAATGGGAACTCTAACCCTAGTTTTTTTGAGGAATCTCCACACTGATCACAGTAGTTGCCCAAGTCTGCATTCCCAACAACAGTGGAGAAGGGCTCCTTCCTCCCTGCAGCCCCTCCAGCATTTGTTGCTGGTTATCTTCTGGCTCTTCTCATACTGTAGCTGTGGGAGGCAATGTGGAATGAGTGTTCCATTGCTGCAGGGGTGAGATGAAGAAAAGTCATATGCTGTCTGTGACCTGGGTTTTTTTCTCCCTTCTTCTGTCCATTTCTCTTCTGCCTTCAGAAGCTGCTGGGAATCCTCCTCCAAGATTTCTCTCCTGAGATCTTGTGTCCCTGTCTTCTGAGCCATAACGTCCTCACACATCCCAAGTCCTGTCTCTCTATTCTTGCAGAAGTTTGTCTTCAGTGAGTAGAGGGCATTGTGTTGGTTGGTGAAACATTCTTTCACAGCCTGCGTGGCATGCACAGAGTTTAGGCAGGGCTTAGAATCAGATTATGAAGTGTTATGCCCACTCTGCTTCCACTCCCACATAGTGCATTTGACTTTCTGAGTATTTCCATGTAAGGTCAGCTTCTCATCTGAGAGACAGAGTCTGCTATGTCCACACTCTGAGTTAGGTGCTCATGCCTGCACTAGCATAGGAGGGTTGGCCAAATCGTTTTATTGGAATGGGGCTCTATATAAGACTATTGGAAGACTACTGGGTTGGGAATCAGAAGATATGGGTGCAGAACCAGCTTTGATAGACTATGTGACCTTGGGCAGGTCACTTACTCTCTCTGGCCTTCCTCTGAATAACGAAGGGGTTTCATATAGTGGGTTCCCACCTCCTAGCTGATTACTGAAACCTAAGGCTCTAATTCTTCCAAGAAAATGAGTCCTTAGTCTAGTAGCCTGGATGATCCGCAGCCTGGAGGACCAACCTGAGAATGGTAGGGTCCTGCAAGCTTCCCATTTTCATTGCTACTTCTTCAAAGAGGCAAAAGTTAACAGGATTCTTGGCCAAAGTAGCTATGAGAAACTCAAAGGTGCAAAGAGGCCTGGGGGCCCTGCCCGAAGACTCCAAGAGTTAGTTCTTGATGGTGAGCCAGTGTGATACAGTCAGGGTTGACAGCCCCTGACCACACAGAGCTGCAGTTCTGTGACTGGAGAGAGCAGGGAATTGTGAGTCCAGCTCCCTGGGCACTTCTGGTTGGGCCAGGTGAGGAGAAGGCATTAGATGTTAACCCTGGGACCAAAAGTCTTTCAAATGATGAAATCAGACAGGCATTTAAGCCCCATGAGTCTTAGATAGAAAGAGTCGAATTTGCTATTATCTTTCAGAGCTGGACTTGCTTCAGCAACCACCCAACAGGTGATGACGGGTCTGCCCGAGCCTTTTTCTGGGTTGGGAACTTCCCCGTTTTGATGCAGTTCATTCTGTTATTGAAGAGAGTCAGTGATCACAACCTCTTTGTATCAAACAGAAACAACCTCCTCCATGCTAAGGACAAACGCTATCAGAATCTAAAAAGTTACGTTAAGAAATAGTTCTGGAAGGCAGGGATACTTACTGTCGGGAAGTCATGGAGGAATTTGGTATTAAGAGAATCATAGGATATCTGTGTTGGTACAGATTGAGGGTGACCTGGGTCCAGACCTGACAGATCTAAGCCCACTGGGGTATAGAAGCATCCTAGTCAGGCTTCCCCCAGAGGCCTATGGGATAAAAAGCTAAAGACTGTGCAGTATAAGTGGCTGAGTTCTGGGCATAACTGGAGCCCCCATCGTTTATATTATCTCTCATAAGTCATCCCCAACTGACACCTCCGACACGTCACCAGCTTAGTTTTCTTCCAGTCTTATCCTGAGGCTCTGTAAAGGACCCTTCCGTTTTGCAGCACCATTATTTGATGACATGAGTTCCTCACGGAAGTACAAGGATTGCTGTAGATTGCTATTAATATCCATGTGGGCAGCATGGCTTGAGTTATTTGAATGAAACCAACCATTAAGTGATCATAGAGGACTGGGGAGAGGGTAAGCATGTGGGTTCCCTGCAGGCTACAAACAACTCACTGGCCTTCCTTCCACTATCAGGAAGGACTATAGGGGATGAGGATTGAAGAGCAGGCAGCAGGTCTGGTGACAGGAACGTGAGCTGGAAACAGATCTCCCAAGGAAGCTCTCCTGCTCTTGGTCCCTTGGTTGCACCCCTGGCTGCCCAGTATCACAGACTATGGCCCTGGACTGCACCTCCCAACAGAAAATCCAGCACACACAAGGGCCCATCACTGCTCCACCGTGCTCCTTCTGGGTCTCCGGGGACAGAGTAAGGAGCACCCACATGGGAATGGCCAAGCACATGGAAAGATGTGGACTTAGACTGTGAGTCAGACAGGAGGTGTGTGTGCTTCGTCGCTCAAAGTGAGCTAGGAAGTTTCCAAGTGTAGGACAGCGCATGTGGCTGTGAAGAGGTTGCTATCCAGATAGGGTGATCGCCGGATCTATTCTACCCTGAGAAATCACAAGAGACATAGAATTGTTAAGAGTGTGTAAACTGTAGGAGGAGTTGGTATGGGGAGCAGGGAAGGAAGGGGGTGCCAGTTAGAAAATGAAAGTTGGAGAACTCTGACGTGGGCACTGTGCTCGTGGTGGTGTGAGGGTGGTGTGTGGAAAAGCCAGTAGGCAGAGAGGGATGTTGAGGGGAAGGTCTTGGGGTAACCTGGATCATTGTTGACATTGGGGGTCTTGGACCTACTTGTTCTGTTTGCCATCTGGTGTCCCTCACTCTTGAAAGACTAGCCTGCTGAGAGATGACCCTTCCTCCCACACCAATCCCAAGCCAGTATGGAGTCTTTGATCCTTCGATGAACCCTCAGTCACCTACCTTTTTCTCCCAGAAAGTGTCTCTAGATCTAGCCAGAAAAAAAGGTTGGAAGAATCTCTCCTGAAGCAGAGTGATCTTGCAGTGCGTGGTTTTGCAGTTTTATTTATGTACACTTGCATTGTTGCAGGTGGATGGATGGGCAGGGGCAGCAAAGCTTCCGCCTTCAGATGCCAACTTGAATCCACTATTGCCCACTTCTTTTATTCATTCGACAAACATTCCTAGTATACTGACTGTACCTTTGGATCCTTTGGAATGATGTGCAGTTTGCCAAGTGTGGGTGCCAGGCACAGAAATGAACCAGATGAACTGGCATGACACCTATAACTAGGTTTCTTGGCAGAGAAAGGAGATAGCAGTAAAGGTGAGGCAGGCACTGGATTGCGCAGGCGCTATAGGATTCTTCCCTCCGCGATGGTTAGCTCCACCTCCGTGGGAGGCTGGTGCCTTTCCTTTCCCCACTTTGCTGGAGCCAGGCAGCTCTGTCCCATCCTATTCTGTTGTCTACCTGTGTGTAACAGTGAGAATTTTTGGCTTTGATGGAGTTTTCTTCCACAGCTGGATTTTCCAGTGTGGTCTCCTGGCTTTGCCTTTGACTTTAGTCTGTGACCTGGCCGCAGTGCCTGACACAGGAAGTTACAGACTGGGGTCCGTGGCACCTCTCCCAGGTGCCTCAGTGGCTAAGGTACTCCCCCCCACCCATGGACATGGAGTCATGTCCATCCCCATGTTTCTGAGCATTCTTGCTCACCTGCGGACTGTAGCTCACAGGTTGGAAAACTGTTGCCCTAGTTTTCAGCTGGCCCAGGCATCACTCCGACCCACCTGCTGCTCAGGGTCCCAGCTGTGGTGAAAATCTTGGCTGTGTGCTAAGCCAGGTGAGACATTCGGTTTCCAGGGCCCGGTCCTGTGGCCCAGGGACAGTCAGAGCAGCTCTGCCCTTCCTGCCTGGTCCTGGCTGGGAGCCCAGATGGCCATGTTGGTATAGAAGTGTCTGTTTCCTTCCTTCTGCTGAGCTGTAGTACTTAAATACCAGAAGGCAATTCAGTGACTCTGCCTGG
This sequence comes from Petromus typicus, assembly GCA_004026965.1. Taxonomy (NCBI): domain Eukaryota; kingdom Metazoa; phylum Chordata; class Mammalia; order Rodentia; family Petromuridae; genus Petromus; species Petromus typicus. The sequence goes on along the minus strand of PVIR01001483.1, from coordinate 12,782 downwards.
AGGGCGTAGCGGGGAATGGATCAGGACAGGTTTTCCCTCCTGTCCTTTTCTTAGAGAACTAATTCCCTCTGAACACTGATAGTGCCTCAGGAAGACAGTGTGACCGCTATGAGAGGAGCTCTTTCCCCATTGTGTGTGCTGGTCCAGGGAGGAAAGAGGCGCTGCCAGCCTGGGCTCCTGTGAGCCCCAGGAGTTCATTTGCCAGAAAGGGTTAGTAACTGTCCGCATCCCTCACTGCTCTCCACCGGAAATCCCTCCTGCGGTTAGACTGCCCCCTCCTGGGATAGTTTGTTTCCCTATCTTGTGCAGCTGGAGCACCTTTCCTCCAGGTGAGAACTCTTGGACAGTTGGAATTTCTGGACTTTAGCAGGACTATTTATTTAAATAATAATAACAACAGAAAACCCAGGCAACATGTTGAGTACTCTGATAATTCATTTGCACTGAATTATCATCTCCACTTCACAATGAGAAAACGGAGGCACAAGTTACAAGACTTGTCAGAAGTTGCACAGCTATTCGGTAGCCAAGACCGACTCCCATCCCCAGCATCTGGCTCCAGAACCTCCTTAGCCGCTGCACTGGGCTGCACTGTGCCGACCATAGTGCTCTCCTTGGAGACTTAACTTTCCAGCCTTCGTCATTTCCTGCGTAGAGCTCTGATTCAGTTTTCCTGCAGAGTGAACTACACTGAAAATCTTGCGGTTTAAACTGTAAGCATTTATTATTTCCTGTGACTCTGTGGTTTGAGTGGACTGGGCAGTTGTCTTTGCATGGCTGGCTCAGCCAGGGAAGAGAGGGAAGCTGTTCCGGGTCAGCTGTGGCTTGGCTGGGCAGTACAATCTAAGGTGGCCTCGCGTATGGCATGTGGCAGCTGGCTCGGGATCGTCTGGGGCACCAGGGGTGGCCTCTGAGCATTGGGCAGGCCAGCCCGGGTCCATCACGTGGCAGTCGCAGGGCTCCCGACTGCTGAATGAGAGTCCAGTCTTCTGCCCAAGCTGTCCTAAAGCCTCGCTTGTGTCACATGTGCTAATGTCCTGGTGGCCAAAGGAAATCAGGTGGCCAACCCAGATTCAAAGAGCAGAGAAATAGATTCCACCTTTTTTGAAGGAGCCACAAATAGGATGGAAATACAAAAGAGCAGGAGAGAATCATTGGCCATTTTTCCAAGCTCCTAGAGTCTCACCATCAACCATGAAAACTAAATGTCATAATGGCGAGTCGTGGGGAGGTTTGGACAGGTATGGACAAGGCAGAGACATGGACTTCATCCTGGTCAGAAGACCAGGTGTTTCTGTGGCGGTAGCACAGCCAACACAGAGGTGGGGACTCACGGTCCCTAAATGTAGCGCATAATGAATGCTGTTTGGGCTGAAGTTGGGAAAAACACAGAGGAGGCAGAGTGGATTCTGCCCTCTGGTGTAGTAACTTCCTGTCCCGAAGCCTTCTGCAGCTTCTTTGGCGAGAAGAAAGAACCATGGACTTAATGGTCCTGAGCTGAACCCCTGCTCCTGGCTGGCCCAGGCCTGGAGGAGCCTCACAGGAGCCTCCACTGGCAGCAGAGGATAGCAAGAGCCGGAACTCTGGCGGAAGATAGGAGCTCTGCCACTTTCGGACGCTGTGATCAAGCAGAGGTCCACCTGTGAACTGCAGTTTCTTTTTTCAGGAAATGAGGATGGCCATGAGGATCAACCATAATGACATTTATGAAGTACCCAGGCCAGGGCCTGGCACTTGGGAGTGCTCAGTATTAACTGTCACTGGGCCTTGCATGAGCTCTCTTGCCCTTGCACATGGGCCGTGATGGCCAGATGAACAGACCTGTCACTGGTAAATAACTCTTGGCTCAGCCAGGAATACCAGATGGTGTGCTTGCAGCTTGGGCCAGGGAAACACAGGGCAGAAGCTGCAGGAAGAACAGAAGTGGGACTGGAGTTGCCGAAGGGCTCCGCTCTGTGCGCATCACGCACACCGCCAGGCCCCTGGTCTCACACGTGAGAAGCCGAGTTGCTCGCTGCTAACCAGCCAGGCAGCAGCCAGTCACACTGACCCCAGCTCCTCGAACCACTTGTCTTTTCATGCTATGAAATCGTCCACTGTCTCCTCCTGGCCTCCCTAAAACACTCATGTCCCTAGGTCAACACCATACTGGGTCCTCATCCCATTCCCATCCCATGACACACGTCTTTAGCACAGAAGAGAAGGCGTATGGATGGGAAGGAGGGCAGAGAGGGAAGTCACTCGGCAATGCTGGCAGCTGCAAGGAGGGGATGGGCTTTTGCAGAGCAGCCCATGACCCCTGTACTAAGAAGAGGTGAACCCTGGCTTTCAGATGCCAAGAAACAAAGGAAAAGACTGTCCTCATCACGCCGGCCTCCATCCTACTCTCTCTTAGAGCTGCCGGGAGTGAATAAGGAAACAATTATTTTTCAGAGATGAGTTGGTCAGGAAACTGGACGCATTGAACAAAGACCAGGAGACATCATGCCAGCTGGGTCTGATGGAGGTGACAGGGCTGCTCAGCGCACAGTGGCCTTGCTGGCACCGATGTTTGCTTTCTGAGGGGACAGCTGAAGACGCCCACCACATTTATGATGGGGACAGGTGGCCCTCAGAGGCTTGGCTGCTGATGCCTGGCAGCCGAGCCAGGAAGAGCAAAGAGGGCTGGGCTGCAGCCCTGGTCACTGGACAGAGCTTTGTCCCGGGCTACACTCCTTCCTCCTGAGACAAAAGCATGGCCAAGGCCGTTCCTTCCAGGGCCCTCTTCCTGCCTCTCTGGAAGGGAGTGGGGGAAAGGGCAAGCTACTATCCTTAAAATAGGGAGGCTTCTCTGGAGTGGAAAGCTGGCATTTGGACGGTGTTCCCCAGTCAGCTGCTAGCCTCCCCTACAGCGCAGTTCCCCTCAGGCACCTCAATAAGAAATAGACAGGTGCTCTGACAACAGTCTGTTCTCTCTCCCCATCGCTTGGAACCTAAGCTCATTCCCGTCTTTGCCGGAAAAAGGACTGGGGAATGTAATGACCTGGAATCGAGGCTTTTATGTTAAGCCCCTCTCTCTTTCCTCTGACTGTGTGGTCATCATGCACTGTCTCCCTGCCTTACGTCTGTCCCAAGTTTCCCAAGGATCGTCCAGTGTTCTGGCTGTTCAGGTCACCCTCCTGGGCGTTCTCTGGCCTGAGAGTCCTGCAGGAAGGAGGGGCAAAGAAACTAGCCTTGGTGAATGTGGTCTCATGGCGTGCCCTTTCCCCAAGGTGAGGGTAGTGAGAGCCTACTGGATTGCTAAATGGGCCTTCACTTAGCCCTCTAAGCATCAGCTCCTGGAATGAGGAAGGATCTATGGCTCTGGGATGTTTTATCTGAACGCAGGTTTCAACCCCCAAATAGTTGGGTGAGTCCCAGAAGACTTGTTTGTGGTTTGTGCTGAGGCCATCTCTGTTAGAGGACACCTGTCCCAGCAGTGGGCCATAGAGAGTGTTGGTCTGAGGTAGGAAAGAGCTAGGGCCTAAATCTGCTGCTTTGTGGCCATTTGGGAAGCATTTCTTATGTGTTAGGCCTCTGAGAAGGGACATTCTGCCAGCATTTTACTATGTACCCACTGTGTGTCACACAGAGGGATGGCGTTGGTGCAGAAGCGGCGTCCGTTCCTGGAAGAGCTGCCGGTCTCAGGTCATCTGTACGAATGGGGAGGAAGAGGATGGAGGTGTCCTCAGTCACCCTTCCACCCCTGGACCTTGAGGATGAGAGACCCTGTCTGCTGGGGGTGGGAAGTGGTGGCTGGGTGAGCTGCCAGGGTAATGGAAATAGCAGGAAAGCCCAGAAGACTGTGAGAGATGGGCCTTCATTTCAGGGTGCTCAAGGTGGCACATCCAAACACCAGGGAATAACTCCCATGCCTAGTTCTATGTTTATAGTTGCTTTTTGCCTCTGGAAGGAAATCTTCATGCGTAAGTAATGACAGAAGGAGGCTGAGGGTTTTGTGGAGAGTTTCGAGGGAGCTGGTGAATGTGGGAAAATGCTTCTGGAAACACAGGCCAGGCTGTCCACTCCGGTATACACAGTGATATGCAGTAGCCACAAGTGCAACACTTTCTCTATCTAAGCAAGTGGACAGGGTCCAGCTCTTGGAATTTCAGAACAATTACTCTGCCTAACTATTATGCAATCTGGCTTGCTCTGTGAGTGTGCGAGTAAATGTGTTTCCCTTTTCCTGTGTGGATCTGTCATTGGGTGATAAAATAGAACATGATGAGTGTCATTCTAAAGCAATTACAAGCAAGATGCATAATGGCAGAGCTGGAGAACACGGCATATGGCCTCCGGCAGCCTCTGTGTAAAAACTAATCAGGAGATTCCCCCCCACCTCCACCACCCTGAAAACCAGATCAGCTTCATGCTGAGGAAGAGAAGACAATTGAAGCCCCCACATCACCTCAGGTAGATGCCGACGATCCCGGGGTGAAGATCAAGGGGCTGTTGTGTGAGGCTGTTTTCCAGGACAGATGCCAGATGGAAGGGCCAGAGGGGAGAAGAGTGGGAGGATGAGAACTTCTCCTAGGAGCCAAAGCTGAACAGCCCAAGGCTGGAGAGTTTGGAAGAGCTTTGGGGAGCTGAGAGAAGGGAGGCTAAATGCTGATGTGTTTTTAGTTCATCAATTCCGATTCTACTTAATGTCTTTGTTTCCTCCCTCTGGCTCCAGCCATTTCTGCCCCCCAGTCCCCTGGCTGCTCCTCTGTTCTGTTCATACATCAGAGAGCTAAGTGAAGCTCAGGGGACCTCTATTCTGCTCTGTCCGTGACCAGCTTTTCTAGCCTTCCTGGGGTATGGCTCTGATTCTGAGCGGGGTACATTGGACCTGAGGCCCTCTCCTACCTGGCTTCAGCTCAGGGACCGGAACGGGACTGGGAGGTCTTTCTGGAGCAGGTTAAACACAGAACCCAGCACCACTGAGTACAGGCTGGTCAGATTGGATGCCTTTCTACAGGTTGGTTTAAGGTGCTCACATCATCACACAACAGAGTGACAATAAAGTGTGTGTGTGTGTGTGTGTGTGTGTGTGTGTGTGTGTGTGTGTACACACATATGCCTGTCTGTGTACGTATGTTGGTGGTCTGGGGACAGTCTAACTTCAAGCTTCCAGGTCCCGGGCAAAGTCTACAGGGCCTCAGAGGACCTTACCAAGCTGCCTGGGAAAGTACCAGTGGCTCCTGCTACATCTGATGTGCAGGACAGCGATCTAGGCTCTGCCCTGGATAACTCCAGGTCTGGCTTCAGCTGGAAAAGTCAGTTTTTTCCCTTTTCCTGCTTCCTGACAAGCCCAAGCAGTGGTTGGCCATCTTTGTTGTTGTTGTTGTGTGTGTGTTGTTATTATTATTTCTTTTTTTTTGTGGTACCAGGTTTCAAACTCAGAATTTTGCACTTGCCAGGCAGGCACAGCTCCACTGAGCTACATCCCCAGATCTGGCCATCTTATTTTGTTTTGGGTTTTTTTTAGGTCTTTGTTTTTGTATTATGAGACAGGGTCTCACTTTGTAGTTCAGGCCAGCCCTGAGTTCACTGTGTACCCCACGTGAGCCTCAAACTCAAGCAATCCTCCTGCCTCTGCCTCCCGAGTACTGGCATTACAGGCGTGCGTCACCATGCCCGGCTTGTCCACCTTATTTTGTAAGGTGTAACACAGTAAATAGTTTAGGTTTTGTGGATTGTATAGTTTCTGTTACAGATACTCAACTCTGCTCTGGCAGCAAAAGCACAACAAACCCTAGTTAAACGGATGAGCATGAGTTCCTTCCAGTTTTATTTATAAGAACAGAAGATGGAACAGATTTGGTCCACGCCATATAGAGTGTAAGGCAGGAGCCTGACACCAGGGCCTGTCCTCTGTAAATACCCTCCTTCAGGGCCAAGTGGTATCTTGTTTTAAAGCAAGAACATAGTATGGGCTTTGCCAATTCTTTTCCTGGCACATGTGTATGTAAAACCTTTACGAAACCTTTAGATGCATAGTATTATAGAACTAGCAACTAAAAAGAACCTTATAGGTAATTTCATTTCACCCACTTTAGTTTATAGATGAGAAAACTAAGATGTAGAGAAGGGAAGCTACTTGCCAAGACTCTACCACTAGTTCATGGCAGCGGTGGCACCTTGCAAATCCTGCCAACTTCAGGGCCAACCCTTCCGCTCTGCTTCACTGCCTTGTTCCCTCACAAGGCCAGAATGGACAGAGCAAAACAGGGCCAAGCACCAAGAAGTCACAGCCTGAGCAGGTCAGAACCTTCTATGTGTACAGAGGGAGGCTTCAGGAGGCTGGAAAACGAACTGTTGCTTCCTGGGAGTGACTTTGTTAGCTATGTACTGAGGGAGAAAGCATCTTCAGCCTGACGCTTTTTTCACTAGCATAGAAATGTGTTGGGCAGAGGGATTATAATCAGAGTGCTTTTTCTAGATGGCTCCTTATTGTGACCTTGGGCTGTGTAGGCCCCTGGTCTGTCCTTTCATCTTTAGCTATAGCGCTGATTACGAAAAAAGAATGTTGGCTCTGTTTTGTTAAGGAAGAGGAAGAGACAACTATAATAGTAAGTTTCTTCTCCAAAGACTTCTTAACAAGACCATGACTTCTCTGGTTCTCAGTTTCCCCGTGGGTATCACAGGGCTTGTTTGGCACGGTGGGGAAAGGCAGGGATATTCACAGAACCAGGGGAGGCCGGTGTCTTGATTTTCCCTGGGAAAGCTGAGTGATCCAGGGAGCCTGGCCTGGAGTGGCCTGGGAAGAGGGAGCTTAGGCTGAGTCCAAGTGTAGTTCCTGCCTGTGGCTGCCCTTGAAATCAGGAATGCTGCACATCGGGAAGAGAAAAGTGGAACTGAGAGGTCGGGCCAGGCCTGGAAAGACTCCCAGAGGGTGCTGAGCTCACAGCCCAGACCCTCCAATCAATAGGGTATGTCTATTTATAGCATCAGCCCGAGAGAAACTTAATTATGATCAAAAGGAGCTATTTAATACCATGCTTGCCGAAGACGCAACCTCTTGTCAGTGGAAATTAATCAGCAGCTGTGAGGGCTCCTTCCCCCTCCTGCTCCGGAACCGGGAGGCGCCCGGCAGAGCAGGATGACGTCTTGGCGCCCTCACAGTCATCTAATATGCCTCGATCTCCGCGGGGCTCCAGACACTCTGGGTGAGGGAGATGAAGAGAGTGCAAGGATCCTGGCTCAGCTTGTGTCCTGTCCCTCCCTCTCTGCCCTCGTGAAGCCCCTGACTGCTCTAGACCCCTCTCCCTCCTCTCTGTAGTCCTGCAACATTAGCAGTCTCTCCTTTGTGCACTTAGTGTTTTCTTGGGGTCTCATTAAACCTCTTCCAAGCTGGGACTTAGGCTTCCATTTACTCATCTATAGATCAGAGATAATAATAAAATAATGACACCTTCCTTAGTGACGAGGTTAAAAGGAGTTACCATGTAACTACCTGCTGACTCTGCCTGATGTAAAATAGAACATCAACACATACTGGTAGCTGTGACTGCCGTTGCTTTTTTGCTTTTGCTTTTGGAGACAGGGTCTCATCCAGTAGTAGTTCCGGCCAGTCTTGAACTTACTATGTAGCCCAGGCTGGCCGTGAACTCATAGCAGTCATCCTGCCTCAGCCTCCCAAGTGCTGAGATTACAGGTGTGCATTACCTCACCCAGCTGTTACTACCGTTGCTACTGAGACTAACTGGGTTTCAGTTACCTTTGGTCTCTGCTCTGAGCCAGACTGTATGCATTTCAAGGGCAAGAATAGTGACCTTTTACTTAAGGTTCTCCCTTTAGTGCCTAGTGCCGGGCTGGCCACGCACGTAGTGTTTAACAAGTCTTGGCTGTTTAGCTCACTTGATTCCAAAGCTAGAACAATTCATTGTCTCGTTGATTCATTCATTGATTTATTCTGAGAAGCTCTGTGGCTGATGTGCAGTGCCTTTTACTGGAGGGCACAGGAGCCTGACAGTGAGGTTCACATCGGGGCCTCCAAGCGGAAGGTCGGAAGGGAAGAGAACAGATCTAGAGGGACAAGGGACAACCCCTCACTGGATCCTCTTCTTCCGGCCTCCGGCCCTGGTTGGAGCAGTGGGAAGGGGAGGGGAGAATGAGGCACAGCACCTGTTACTTGAATCCAGAGCTGAGGCCAAGCTCTGGGCCTGGCAGATGTTTAAAGCTGATGCTTGCTCCCTGTTCGGCCACTTCCACATCATTCGAGACCATTGGCCCATAAATCATCAGGAAGCATTTGCCTCTGCCTGGGTGGGTGCTGAGCTCCCGTCTCAGCCTTCAGCCTTGAGCAGGCTCTTCCTTCCTTTTGGGGACCATTGCTTGACAGTTCTTGGACATGCTGCCTCCCAGGTCTGTTTCAACTCCCCCTTTGCCTGGAAACCTCAGGAGTGAAGGTCTCGAGACCACTTACTTTCCTTCGCTCCCTTGACTGCACTTTTCTTTTAGTTGTTCAGGTAGGATTCAGGTAACATGACTTGTTTCTGTCTTGTAGTTGTACAGGACCCAAGTAAAATTCTTCTCCGGCCCCCACGTGCCTGGCTTGAATCATAGTACAACAGTCACTCTCTTTAACTGTCTTCTTTCAATCTTCAATAACCTTTCCTTGACCTTCCCAGCCATGCTGATGGGCTGCAGCGGACAGACAGATCAGACCCTGCAGGGCAGCTTGCTGCTCCTTGGAGGATGATAGCTATTGATCTAGGGCATCTGAAACTGAGATTTCAAAAGTCTGCCATGCAGTCACACCACTTTTGTGACACTAGGTAAACCTCCCCTGTCTGTGTCGTGGTGTCCTCATCTGTACAGTGGGAATAATGGTACCTCGTTAAATTTTGTGAGGATTTGGTGAGAGTTTATACAAGGTGTTTAGCATAATGCTAAAACATAAGTGCCCAATAAAGCACTGCTGATGTTTGTAGTGCTTTCTTTTTCATCTGATGAGGAGTTGGCTTGGGGGAGAGTCTCCTCTTACCGGAGGGAACCAGAGACTCCCTCTGCCTCTCTGGCTTTTCAGCCTCATAGGTGTGAGCGGAAGCACTTAGCCTAGAATAGGCCTCTGTGGAAGTTTCTAGGTTCTCTCATTTGTAGCATCAAGTACACCCCGATGGAGGTTCAGTCCAGCCTCTGGGAAGGGGTGGACTTCCTCCTGGTGTGGACCTGGGAGTGGAGAAGCCAAGAGGATGTTTTCTTCTTTCCCAGATGCCATGGTTTTGAGGGGAAACAAAAGCAAAGAAATGGCTTCCAAGCCTAGAAGCTCCTCTCCCTTATTAAGGTGCCAGAAGCTGTCAGCTCTGCCAAGATGGTGGCACCAGAGCTGGGACAAGACAGGTCACTATCAGGGTTGCCAGGCCCCAAGGTCACCTGCACCAGGCTCAGGGCTAATTCTTCCCTTTGTAAGTCCAGTATAGAAATGTGAGGCCACAAGATGGGGTGCCTGTGTGGAAGGGCCCTCCATGTCTACCCCGCTGTGCCTTTCATGACCTGCAACAGTGGATGGGGTGGTTGAGGACCTTTGAGAACAGATGCATCTGACAGACACAGCCCACTTCTCCTCCGAAGGGGCTGCAGGCTCTGGAACCCTGAGGCTGATTCTAGGGCTTTGCCTGGTGTCCTATTAGTGGGCAAAACACATTCACAGGCCAGGAGGCCAAGACATATTTACAGCGTCTTATCGACTTAGCGAGGATGCTCAGGCCTCCCAGCTGCAGTGCCACTCTGGTCCTGACCCCCTGCCGGCTTCCTGGAGGCAGGCTGCTCCTGGTGTGCCCTGACTCTCATCGCTGCTGCTCCTTCCTCCTCCCACGCTGACTTCGGAGCTCCTTCGGAGTGCTTCCCTGTGTCCCTTCTTGAGAGATCGTCCCAGACTGCGATTTCTACAGCAGCCCAACCCCAGTCTGCCAAGCTTTTCCTCTTAGGAGTACTTCCTCTGGGCATGATTATCTCTTTGGTTATTGTCAGCCCTCTCCTTTCTTTAGCATATGATTTCCAGAAGGGTAAAGAACTGTGTCTTGTTCTCTATCCTGTCTTCAGCACCTTGGCCAGTTTCAGGCACTTAGAAGGTGCCCAGTAAATGTTATGGAATGCAGGAATGAAAGCGCCTCATCTGTTAGCCGATTCAGCTCCATGCTACCTTCATCCCACCCTTTGCTCCTCCCCTCAAACAGGTATCTGCTCTTTTCCTGATGATGTGTCCCAGTCCTAAAGAAATCAGGACTTGCAGACTGTCAAACGCAAAGGGCTGCCAGGAGGTGGTGGTGAGAGCCAGCGCAGGGACAGAGTGGTGCCGGACACAATCTGGACTACGGATTCCAACCCCTCTCACTCGGATCCTGTGTCAGCACTCACCATTCGACCTCAGGCCTATGGCTGTACACAGGGGTCGTTTGCCAGGGAGCTGTGCAGTGGCTGGGCACAGTAGGCGCTCCGTGAATTTGGGCCTCTCACTGCAGATCTGTACTCAACTGTGAGGCTTGGGAAGGACAGCTCCTGTATCACAGGGAGTCTTGCCTCTTAGGCTGCAAACTGAGAGTCTCTTCACTTCCTCTCTGTGCCAGCCTTAGAGTCCTGCGGTGAAGCACTGCCCTTTCTCTCTTCAGATGGTCTCAAGGAAGAGCCTTTGCTGGTGGCCTCTGCAGCCGGTGTGGGGCCGGCCTTCCTTGCCTGCCTGGGCTTATTGCCCTTGGTGCTCTTATGCTGTACGGACTCTTGAAGGGTGCCTCATTTGTCTCTTTTTCAGACACTCCTCATCCTTTCCCACTCTTCTGTTTTGCCTCCTCTGCTCCAGACAAACATCTCCACCTAAGAATAAACTTCCTCAGTGCTTTTAAAACCTTTCCTGGAACCTGGCATAGTACTAGGGCTGGACTGGGAGAGCCAGGCAAGAGTCCCGTCCTCGGAGTTTGCGGGCCTGTAGGGCCACGGATGCCTGCACAGTGGTGCAGGGAAATGAGGGTGGCAGCGGTGAGAGGGGGCAGTGTTGTCACACAGCAGGTTACTGTCCTGTTAGTAGGTCATGGAATTAACTTACTGGGTCATGACGAGTGTGTTAAAAAAAATTAAATGGAGCGGAACAGAAATACACAGAATGGATCACAACCATAATAAGAGAGGTATTTTGTTACTTCTTGCATGCTATCATTTCTAACTTCCTATATTGATGGATTGATTATATGTGTGGATTAAATGTGATACACATGTCTTATTTTAGGTGAGAGTAGAAGTATTTGAGAAACACTGACACAAAGTATTTGGGGTTGTTAGGGGCGAGGAGAGAGACAGAGATGGGAGAAATGAAGGAAAAGGGAGACTTTTTCATTGTCCCACAAATAAGACAGATGTACTTGTACCACTGTGGCTCTCTGGGTGCATGCCCTTGTCCCACACCCCTCTCTTCTCTTCCTTGTCCCTTCTAAACCTGTTGATCTCAGCCCAGCCTCAAGTTGTTGCCGCTGGAACTTCTCTCTGGCTTTCCTCGTTCCTCTGATGTCGTCTGAGTAGCCTCAGTGCCTGTATCGGCCCTTGTTTGTTCCCTGTTTCCTTCATTTCCGTTGAGTTTTAGAGGTAGCAGAGCATGTGCAGCTGTAGTGTCTCCTCCGAGCATCACAGTGACCATGTGAGGTGAGCAGGACACTCTAATGTCTCCATCATACAGGGGGTGGATATTGAGGCTCAGAGGAGCCTTGGCTCAGGCCACGCTCACCCACCTGTGAGTGATGGAGTCAGAGACCTCACCATATTTTCAACTCTCAGCAGAAGCATTTTGCCTACCTCCTGTATGTTCACATCAATCTGTGGCCTGTTTAATCGATCATTAGTCCCTTTGGGATGAAGGCAGCTTGTTATAACTGCATCCCCCTCCAGGCCAGATACCCAGAGTGAACCCCAGAAACATTTGAGATTGTCAGCCCACCTTGGAATACAGCACCAGGTGCCAAAGAAAAGACCCCCATAATAGCAAACTGCTCTACTCCTTTGTATGGTTTTTTCCCCCCATTTGTACTTGCTCTGTCTTCTCTGCTGGTTCCTCTTCTTTCTCCGACCTTCCTGAAAGCCCTTCTCACTTGGTCCCCTCATCTCTTCCCCCTCCCCACCTCCCTGACTCTCCTCCTGCACACAGCCACCTATTTTCATGCAAGCAGAGCAGAGGGGCTGCCATTGCCTTTGGGGAGCAGGTCTCTGTGCTGAGGGGGTGCAAAGAAGAGCTCGTCCTAGACCCCACTACTGGTCTGAGGGAAATGCCCTGCACAGTGGTGCAGAACCTCTCTCTGACCCTGAGGGAAAGTGTGGGAGTGAAGCAAACTGGCTGGGCAGGCTGTGGGAAAGGAGGGAAATAAATCCTGTCCTTAAGTGTGGTCCAAAGTCCTGAGAACCTGCTGGCACCTCCTGGGGCTCTGCCCCCCTGCGCTGCACTGCCTCGGGAGGCTGGCTCTCTGCCCCGTGACTCACAGGCTCTGTGGGGAGTGATCTATTTGCCACTAAGCACTTGTCTGTGGCTACTTTTCTAGGAGCTGTAGCCATTTGGATAGAAGCGGAGCTCTCTGGCAGGGGAGCCCCATGCCCAGCACTAGCCCAGTGCCTCAAAATAGATCTTTCTGTAGATGTCGGGTAGACAAGGAGTCCAGACACAGCCATTCACGTGACCAGGGCACAGAGAGCTCTGCTTGGCCTTGACCAACCTTGTGTCCAAGAACATGCTAGGAACCCTTAGGGATCTACAGAAGGAATGATCAGGGCTCCTGGGAGGTAAAGCTCATCTCATCTGC
>PVIR01001482.1:73580-122618 GCA_004026965.1 Petromus typicus | reverse complement strand
AGCTAAGACACAATTAAAAGAGCATTTCTTTTCTACAAGGGAAGGTGTAGTAAAGTTAATAGAATAGAGGTTCAAAGAAGGATCAAATCGAGGTGGAAAAGCATGAATTTGGTAATAAAACTGTGAGGGGACAAGGTAATAACATAAATGATAGCTGCACTGAAATATTGTAAGTGGCACTGTAAGAATACTGTTGGAGGGTTTCAAAGGTTGGACAGAGATTTGGGTTTCCAGTTCTACAATTTATAGGCCGAATAACCATGAAGTAATTCCATAATCTCCCTGACAGCTTTTTTGATAAAATGCATATAAAGGTACTTGCCTGACTGCTTATAATGGAGATTAGAAATAACATATAGGAAAAAAAAAATACAGCCCTAATTCCATGTAAAAAGAACATATACATGGTAGCTATCAGTATTTACAAACAATTGTCTACAGTCATGTCCCATAACAGTAGAAGTCTATAATGTTGGGTTCTGGTTTAAAGAGAATGTTGCTGTCAGGTGTTCTGAAGCTTTGGAAGACAAATGTTCTAAGAATTAGTCTCTTTACTGATATTCTTATGGACTCATCAGTATTAAAAGATTAGGCTTCCAGCTGGGGATTTAGCTCAGTGGTGCCAGCGCCTGCCTTATAAGTGCAAGGTCCCTCAAGGTCCAGGTTGAATCCTCTTAACTATATACAACAATGCTGGGCATAGTGACTCAGGCCCACCAGCAATGTCTGGCATGGTGTAATACCTGTAATCCTAGCACTCGGGAGGGAAAGGCAGGAGGATTGCTGAGTTTGAGGCTGAGTTCAGGACTAGCCTGAACTACAAAATGAGATCTTGTCTCAAAAAAACTTAAGAAAAAAAAAAGTTTAGGCTTCAAAAACTAGAATTGAAGACAGTCTCTAAAGCTATAGTTCTCAACATCCACTCTATACTGGGATTGGGATCTATGTAGACATTCAAAAAATACAAGTTTGTAGACCTGTTGATTCATGATCTCTTAGAGGCAGAATTTGAGCATCTGTGCTTTCAACCTTTTATCCAGATGACTGTACTCTTAAAGCATGATTACAGCTGCGTAGAAGGCCTGTGGGAATGATTAGCAATGATATATCTTAGTATTTGGGGGTAGTTATTTCAGAGGCTTAAAAATTATGGCCTGGGCATTTAGCTCACTATTTCTGGCACCTGCTTTCTAAGTGTAAGGGTCCAAATTCCATCCCTAGTAACCACATACAACGTCAGGCATAGAAACTCACACCCACCAGCAATCAGAACCACATACCACAGTGATGGGCATGGTGGCTCATGCCTGTAATCCCAGGACTTGGGAGACAGAGGCAGGAGAACTGCTGTGAGTTCAAGGCTGAGCTCAGAGCCAGCCTGAACTACAAAAGTGAGACCCTGTCTCAAAAAAAAAAAAAACTAGGAACAAAACTAGATTTGATGATATGTACCTATCATAGCTGTTTGAGATGCTGAGGCAGGAGAATGCAAAGTTTAAGGTCAGCCTGAGCAACTTAAGGAGAGACTGTCTCAAAATAATTAATGGATGGATGGGATGGATGGATGGATGGATGGACAGAGTTGAAGACATAGCTCTGTAGCGGAGCACTCACTTAGAATGCATAGGACCCTAGCTTCAATTATTCCTACTACAAAAGAAAAACAAAACTAGCAACAAACGTGGAGTTGGGGAGTTTTGATGACTTAAAAGTATATTTAAATGAAAAAGATTTTTCCTTAATTGCCATAGTTAAATAATTAGTAGATGTGATGACTTTATCATTGAAAGTGCATTATGACATCTTCTCCCAGCATCTTAAGACTATATTTTGTATATTATCTTCTTCTGTGTGTGTAGTATAGGGGTGAGGATAGTAGTGAGGGTGAATAGGGACTGGAGATTAAACCCAGAGACCTGCCTGCTAAGTGAATGTTTTACCATTGAGTTATACCCTAGCCCTTTATTAGTATTTTTACTGAAACTGGGAAGTGAATTACAACTATCAGAGTGTGGGCTGAGGATTTAGCTCGGTGGTTCCAGCACCTGCCTTGAAAGCACAAGGTGCAGGTTCAATTCCCCGGTAACTACATACAACAATGCCAGACATGGTGAATCACATCCACTAGCAAGCAAGACCACACACCACAATGCCAGGCATGGTGGCACACACCTGAAATCCTAGCCCTCAGGAGGCAGAAGCAGGAGGACTGCTATGAGTTCAAGGCTCGCCTGGGCAGGGTCAGACTGAACTACAAAGTGTGACTCTGACTCAAAAAACAAATAATGAAAGGGGACAATGTTGAGACTGTAACAAAAAGTAAGGAAACAAATTTTATGTATATGGGGGGGTGGTAGGGTGGGTAGGGCTATGGGAAAAAATGAGAATTAAGTTGTGTCTTATACTGGTACAAATCCCCATTATGGAGTGCAATCATGATGTGTATATTTAATGTACCAATAAAGATTAAAAAAAAATAAACAAATAAAAATAAAAATAAAAAATAAAGACCTATCACAGTGTTGAAAATAAGAGCATTTCTTTATTTGTCTTAGCCTAGAACTCCTGACCCCAAGTGATCCCTCTGCCACAATCTGTTGGAATAGCTAGGATTACAGGAATCCACACTATACCTGGTATAAGCATTATTTCAGAGATACTTTTGTTTCATGTTATATGTAAATGTTCATGAAAAAATATTATTGGAAAGTATATTTCTCATTCAGGGTGTCATGGTAAAGAGTTTCATTCTTCCAAAACTCTCTTTTCTCAGAAACCCTGATGTTTCAGTTATTTTTTCATGAGGCTGTTACACAAAACAAAACACCTAATAGTTTCAACAGTGATGGCAAACGCTTCAGAGTTTTCAATGATAACAAATACTCAGTTGTGACATCCATGCCACAGGATCACCATTACTAGATTAGACTACGTAATCTAGTAAGTATGTTCTAATATTTGGTAGCAGTATTAAAAAAGTTTACACATAAATATATATATATATTTTTTTTTAGGTTTTTTTTGAGACAGGGTCTCACTTTGTGGTTCAGGCTGGCCCTGAGCTCAGCCTCAAACTCACATCACAGCAATCCTCCTGTCTCTGCCTCCCGAGTGCTGGGATTACAGGCGTGAGCCACCACGCCTAGCACTGTGGTATGTGGTACTGGTTGCTGCTGGGCGTGAGTCTCCACACCCAGTATTGTATGTGGATACTGGGGAATCGAACCCGGGCCCTTGCGCTTGCAAGACAGGCGCCGGAACCGCTGAGCTAACTCCCCAGCCCTACACGTAAATTTTTAAAAATACTTTAATTTTATTATTGAGTAGACATGATTACTTATTAAAGGGATGCATGTACCTAACAGATACTACACAAGTTATCAAACTTTGAGTCATTCTGCCTATTGCCATCTTCATTTACTATTTCATATTATTTTTGCACAGTACTTGGTGTGTTGCAGCAACTCCACAAACCTATTATTTTTTTAAGATACGTAGTCATAGAAAAAAAGTAGCAAATCTCATGCAGACCACCTCAGAATCATCATTTCCACAGTATCCATCCGAGTTCACTGTGGTGCTCTAAGATATGTCAGTGCACAGTTTGAAAACCTTGCTTGGGCTTAGAAACATTATTTCAGCCAATGAGTTTTGTTGGTAAATTAAGAAGATTGAAAAAGCACAAAATTAGTAGGAAAAATGTTTTTATTAGAAATTTTCACAAATGAACTTCATCCTGGGCCAGGGATTTAGCTCAAACAAGGGTCCCACCTTGATCCCTTCCGGGAAATCCACATACAACAATGCCATGAGTGGTGGCTCATGCCTGTAATCCCACCACTTGGGGAGCAGAGGCAGGAGGATTGCTGAGTTTAAGGCTGCATTTAGGACCAGCCTGAACTACAAAGTGAGACCCTGTCTCAAAAACTAAAAAAAGAAAAAAATATTAACTTCAACCTTCCACCAAAAAAAAAGTTTTGAAACAGGATCTAATCATGATATTCTGTGGATGAGATTTGTAATTTCTAAAATAAAACCATATTCAAAATGACATTTATACTACCAATAAGAAAATTCTGTTTTAGTGATTTGTTTATTTTTAAAAAAAAAAAAAAACTTTAAAAATTATAAAAGAGCCAGGCATGGTGTTTCATGCCTGAAATCCCAGCCCTCGGGAGGGAAAGGCAGAAAGATTGCTGAAAGCTCAAGGCCAGCCTGGGCTACAAAGAGAGTTCAGGACCATCCTAAACTACAAAGTGAGAACCTGCCTCACAAACCTTTAAAAAAAAATTGTAAAATCAAGAGAAAGTATCAAAAGGGAAAAAGGAAAGCCATCTATTCCCCCAGGGATAGAACAGGTAACAGTTTTAATACCTACCCTTACAGACCTTTTTCTATATACATATAAAATTAAAAACTACATTCTATTTCCTATGTGTCTATTTTTTATAGTCATATTAAATAGTATAGTACAACTTATTTCTTGCAATTATATCATGAATGTTTTTCCATGTCAGTACATAGCAAACATGTATATATATATATATATATATATATATATATATATATATATATATATAGTAACACATAATGCACTAACTTAAGACATAAATACTAACACATTTGGTTCTCATAATATCTCTGTTAAGTGAAAACCATTACTATATTCAGTTTATAATTGAGTTTAAATAACTTGCTAATGGTCAATGCAAGCATAAGTGATGTAATTAAGATCTGAACCCAAAGAATCTGCTGCATGATCCATGGACTGAAGGACACACTCAGCTGCTTCTATAAAGTAAATTTAGATATACCAAAAACCTATTAACAATTACAAAATATGTCACAGCAGAAATATATTATAATTTTAACTATGCCTCCAACAATGGACATGTAGAACATTTATTATTATTTATAAATGTTGGCATTTATTTGTAATAATGCTAATATGAACATTATCAACAAGTATGTATACTTTTAATTTTGACAAAAAATATAACGTTTCCTCCCAGAAGGTTCTTTTGCCAACTTAGTCCCAATGACAGGGTTAAGAGTGAAGATTCATTTTCACCTGAACAAATATTTTTGATTCATGAAAAGCAAAGCCCATTTTCAATTGTTAATATTGATATAGAATAGACTGACAAATTAATCACAACTATGCTTTGATTTGATAATTATCTCACAATAAACAAATGTAGACTTAGGAGCTATATAGTGGATTCTTCTCCCAGTTATAGAACCAATTATGAATAAGATACTTCCCTTGTATGATTCTGTTTTCTTACATAGAAAACATGAGAAATGGACTGGCTGGTCTTTAAGATTTAAAACTTTCAATGCTGTGATTAAGAAGTGACTTAACATTATTACAACCCTACAATTATAGTACTAGTGTGACAGGTTAGGGGCTAGAGCTTCTACTTTCTTTAAATTAGAACTATTGCCAGGACACCCTGGCAACTCATTAAAATAGTCAGTAAAATTTTTGGGACTTACTCCTAGCAGCTTTTCAATCCCAGGTTGTCATTCTCCTGCTACCTAGCAAATCTGAACATATCTCTGTAGTATATTTCTAAGAATAGTTGAAGTGTACCACAGAACCGAGAACTAGTTTTTTGTTTTGTTTTTTAAAATATCCTGGGGCCATTCTTTCATCAATTAATTCAGCTTACATTTACTGTATTGACTATCTTTCCATACCTTAAGTACTAGAGAACAGATTTCTGACAAATTAAAATTAACTGGCCAGATTAGTAACGCAAAATTTTCACATGTAACTGTAAAATTACCTTACACTGACAATATACAACAACAATAAATATAAGTTCAGGGGGGAAAAAGCCTATGAAATCTTTTCCTTTTTTTTTTTTTTCTATCTATGACACAAAAAATTATTTGACATGGGAGAAAAAAATTAATAAAGAAAACTATTTCACAATTTGCCCCCCTCATTGCAAAAATAACAATCACAACTGCAGTTTAACCTTTCAAATAATCAGTTAACTCTATAACAAAATTACTAAGATTTTACTATTTTCCAGCTATGTCACTGCTGATCATGTAGCTTAAATATTTATTTTACATTCAAGAATATGAAGAAATCAAAGTTTCTTAAGAATCTTACTCAAAGGCCGGGGATTTAGCTCAGTGGTTCCGGCGCCTGTCTTGCAAGCGCAAGGGCCCAGGTTCGATCCCCAGTAACCACATAACAATACTGGGCGTGGAGACTCACCCCAGCAGCAACCAGTACCACATACCACAGTGCCGGGCGTGGTGGCTCACGCCTGTAATCCCAGCACTCGGGAGGCAGAGGCATGAGGATTGCTGTGATGTGAGTTGGAGGCTGAGCTCAGGGCCAGCCTGAACCACAAAGCGAGACTCTGTCTCAAAAAAAAAAAAAAAAAAAAGAATCTTACTCAAGCAAAAAGTTATAGAGATAAAGTAATCCATTATAAATAGTTCATTAATGAAATGTTATGAAAATGGTAATACTTTTAAACAACTAACAAAGAGCAAATAGCATGTAAAAATGAACAAAAATAGAATTTTTAAAAGTATTTTTAAATAACACTAAACACCAAAAGTATCTATGTTGATTATTAAAATAAAAGTGTGCAGTTCTAGATAATCAGCAGAACTAAGCTTTATGTATATAAAAAACAAAAATGAATTTTCTTGTGCATCTAGTTCCCACAAATGCAAAAATAAGGACACCTGCCATACTTCTTTACAAGATAATGCCACAAAGACTCTTTCTCCTCCCAATGATATGACTAAAGTATAATAAAGCCTGCAGTTAGAAGCAGAAGAAACAAATTCAAAAGCTTCATGCCAAGGGAAGGTTGGCTGTTCAAGTATTAACTCTCTTGTCAAAATATTTCAGAAAATCAGTGACAATTCCTCATATCTAAAAAATTGTTTATATATGTAACTCACCATCATTACAGTCTGGCTACTGACTGGGAAAGGGAGAAATACAGTTTGTATGTATACAAAGTACACTGTAGCTAGAATACACTGTATTCTAGCTTGATCTTTATTTTCTTCTAAAAGTATCTTAATGTAATGATAGTTCAATATGTCAGATTTATTCTATTACATTGAATCGTTTGTCTAAAACTATTACATTTATGTGTCCAAGCACATATCTCCTAGCTCCTAGCATAGATGTAACAACTAATCCCCCAAAGTCACAGTCCCAAATTACTAGCAGCACACTGCCTTGTTTTAAAAACAAGTTTAAGACAAATATCTGAAATGGAGGGCATCTTGCAATATGTTATCATTATTTCTACAAACTTTTCAGGTTGTTTCTAGATCTACCTATTTAATGTTGACTTTTCCTTTAAAACCTTTAAAATACAAACCAGAAGGAATGGTTAACATGGCAACGCTAACGACTTCTTCAAAATCAAAACAAAATCACCATCAAAACAATCGGAGTACATGGATACTGATCACTATGCCTGCCAACCTATTTTTTCCCCAAATGTAAGATTTGTTACCACATTTGAAAAAAAAACATTGCAAATCTATACCTGTGTGCAATTTCCTAGCTGAAAATTTAAAATCCAGGCAAACTGCAAACCATATCTGTGGCATTAGCTAAGTGTTATTTAGCATGGTGGGCTGCATTTAAGAGGGACTACGAAAGGGAATACTGACAACTTCCAGAGTGGAGGAGAGCTTTTTAAATCTCCCCTAAATCTTTTGTGAATAAACCAGTACAGTACAGTCATGCTGGACTGGAGATCAAAGTTTCTCCAGTACTGTACTTGAGACGGATGCCTCCACCGAAAAAGAACAAACTGGTCAGCCTGCCACTGTAATCAGTTTCCCAGAATTTCCCCAAATATGTTTGATGGTCAAACATAAAGGAACCTTTCTCAGAATCTAAAGATGAGAGGTATCCTACCTCTTTAGAGACGGGGAGGGTTAAGGGGGTAGGGCACTGACTGGAAGGTAAGCAAAGAAATTCCGTCTTTGGCAAGCACCGCTGGGATCTGAAACCCACGTCTGCGGATGACCCTCCCTACAAGCCTCAGGACCAGGGAGGTTCCCCAAAGAGGACACAGGCAGGGGCAGCGGCCCCGCCCCGCCTCTCCCTCCACCACCGGGAACCCGGGACCGCGGACAGAGGCAGCTGAGGTACAGCCAGTGTCCGTGGTCCCCGCCACGTCCGCCCGCGTCTTACCTGAGAGTGTCGCCTCCGCCCGAGGCTCCCACGGTGCATCCCGCGGGGCCTGGCGGAGGGTGCAGTGACGCCGCCCCGACCGGCCCCAGGGCTGCCCGGCCTGGCCTCACCGCGCCGGGGACGCACTGGGTGCCCGCCTCCTACCGGCTCCCGGGATTCCACCCGTCTGCGGGGAAGGAAGGAGAGGCGGAAGACGCCTCCCCTTCCCCGCAGCAAGCCACCTTCTGAGCTGCGGCTCTCTGCAGTTCTCTCTGGCGCAGGTCTGGCTCCGCTCCCCCGCCCGGGAGTCACTTCGGCAGCGGCGGCCCAGTCGCCATTACAGCCCAACAACTGACACGGAGGAGGAGCGGCGCCGGCGGCAGTGGCAGTGGCGGCGGCGCGAGGCAGGGCGGGAGTGGTCAGGAGCCAGGCAAACCTCGCGAGAACTGTCCCGAGAAGGTATCACAGGAATGCAATTTTGGATTAGGGCCATGTTAAGTGTGGCAGAAAGTGAAGGCGAAATAAAACGAAAAGAGGAAACGCGAGGGAGCCATGTTTGGTGTGGCTAAGTATGTGCCTGGCCGGACTCGGGAGGAGCCAAAGTATATCCGCAGAGGAGACCACCTCCCCCTTTCTTCTGACGCTAATTGGGCCTTCTGGCTGCGCATTTCAACCTTAGCTAAGAAAACATACTTGGGATTGACAAGGATGAACTTGAAGTCTGAGAACGGCAGCTTTCTAAGAGTTTACATTGTTTCACCAGTTGTCCAAATAAAGCGTCACTTCAGTTGCGGAGTAATTGCAGTTCTGCGGCTGCTGCAGTTACCTGCTGCTGTCACTGTGGCGGTTTTTAATCTCAAAGATTACAGTTCTGTTTAGCATGCATTCTGCCTACTGGTTTAAGGCTCTAAAGCAAGTAAAATGAAGTTTCCTCCCATTAGATATTGGCATTGATTTAGCTGTGCTTTGAGAAATTCTCTGAGGTCAGTATGTTTTCTCATATCTTTGTCTTCTTTTCCCTGTCTCCGCATGTGAATTCTATCATCTGCCAAGACTTAAAGGACAGCTATTCTGTAAATAATGACATCTTCCGCTAGGTGCTCATTGTCTACAAGGTCTCCACTAATCATTTCATCTTCTAGTCTCCAACAGTTATTTACCCAAAAACTGTCTCTCATCTTTTAGTATGTGGAAGGCTCTGAGGTCTCCTTCACTATCTATTAGGTCGTAGCACAATTAACTAGGACATTGTAGGTGCTCAATAATTGTTTTCACGTAAATCATATCATTAACAGCAGAAGGCAGTAACTAATCCCCCCTATAGTCTGCAGCTGTGTCTAAAAAGGATGTAAGCATATATGCAAAAAGTACTGCACAGGTGTAAAATGTATACTGTTATTATCCAGGAAAATGTATCATGAAGAAGAACAAGAAATGCAGATATCTCAGGCATACAAGTGGCAGAAGGAAAAAAAGAAACTGTATAAGGAAAGTGTAACTTAGATTTTCTCCAACCTTGCAGTGTATATTATTTTCCTGAAGTAATACCATCACCTTAAGTAAGTATATTCACTTTTTTAAATGAGATTTTTAAAAAATCCAAATCCTTATTGCTGGATTATATATACACATCATCATCACATTCGACATTGAAAGTTTGTTCCAATATATGACATGACTTCATTTTCATTTGTCCCATTGCTCCACCCACCCTACCTAGTGTACTCACTCCAAAAAGAAAAAATGGGTTATGAAAAGCTATTTGTACTATGTCACCAGTAAAAAGGAGATATAAAACAGCGTTCTTCAACCCAAAGTTTACCTGTTCTGTTCACTCCTTACACTACCTTCTGGGCAGCAAAGAAAACACCAAAAGTTTCTATCATTACTTCATGGGCGGGGTTATCCTGGTATCATCAGTATGAGCTCAGTTTTCACCTCCTGGTGCGGATGTGTCCTTTCCTCATCTCCCAACAGCTCAGACATTAATCTCTCCCCATTTTGATATCCTGCAACACTTATTTAAACTGTACAGGTTGACTAATGAGTATATCAAACTTTATAATATTTTCTCATAGTTTCATGAGAGTAACTTATCTCTGAAATAAGATTTGAAGTTTAATGCCCACAGATCTGATTCCTTCCCAAAAATCTCCCCAATGCTAGGCACACAATAGGTGTTTAAGATGACTCCTTTTTCCTTCTGATGTTTTGTTTTGTTTTGAAATGGGGTTTTCCTATGTTACATAAGCTGGTATTAAACTCCAGAGCTCAAGTGATTTTCCCACCTCAGCCTCCCAAAGAGCTGGAACTGACTGACTACAGGCACAGGTATGCACCACATTCTGCTCTCCTACTTCTTCATAGACAGTTAGATCAGATTTTTCTGCATTTCATAGTCTTTGTTGATTACTATGGCTTTGTTTCTCGCTTTTCTCTGGATAACTGAGACTTGGCCCCATATCTCAGACTAACTCTCTGATTAGCTGTCACCAGTTCCCACAAAAGCACAGAAGTCATCAGCACCTTCAGCCTCCGAATGTCATTTTTCCTCTCATCAGTCCTACAAATGCAGCTCCTCTTCCTTCCCCTGTATTTCTGTTCATGGCCATCATTAATACATCCTTCCAACTTTTGAAAAGCTCAAAAAGTTTAAAAAATTGTATGTTCCTCTTTGTTCCTTGTTCTACTTGGTTAAGTATCTCAATATCATCACTGTGTATTTCTTTTTAAAAATTTATTGATGTTTATTAAATACACAGAACACTGGGTTTCACTGTGGCATTTCACACATATATATTTTTTCCTCGATCCATCCCCTCTACCTTCTTGTCTGTGAATCAAGGAAAATAGTGTCTATCCTTTAGGGTTAACCTAAAGATAAGGAGCAACAAAAAGATATTAGAAGACAGAAATAAACTGGCTGAGATTCCATCTCACTCCAGAAAGAATGGCTGATATCAAGAAATCAACCAATAACAAATGCTGGCAGACTGTTAGGAGAAGGGAACCCTTTTCCACTGTTGGTAGGAGTGTAGACTGGTGCACCCACTATGGAAATCATTGTGGAGATTTTTTAAGAAATTAAAACTGAGGTTCCACTTGACCAGTTATTCCCCTTCTTGGTATCTTTCAAAGGAATTAAAAGCATCATACCACAGCAATATATGCACACTCATATTTATAGTGGTTAGTTTGTTATAGCTAAATCTTGGCAACAGCCCAAGTGTCCATCAACTGACAAATAGGTAAGAAAGATGTGGGGGTTTTATACAAAGAAGTCCTAGTCTGCTATGAAGAAGGATGAATTTCAGACATGGACTTTGAGACAATGCTCTTAAATGAAATACACTGGGAAGAAAAAGAAATTGGACATAAGCGCCTAAATACTACATTGTTTCTTTGGTGTGAGAACTGAAAGTGGAAATAAGGACTGAAATTGGGAAATTGGAAGAAATTGTTCAAATGTGAGGGGAACAAGGGAGGAGAGAGGGAGAAAGAAAAGGACAAGAAAAAAGTGAAAACAGAAGGCAAAAATGAAAACAAAACTTTTGTCCCTAAAGAGAGGAAGGGAGAATGGGGTAAAATAAAAAAATTTAAAAAGAAATAAACAATGGCTGTTGTCATTTCCCAAATGATGGTGATACATTATCACTTAGGTTCCATGGATCTTAGACATGTGGATCTTAGACATGACACACTCATTTCTACCTCTAGGCACTTGTTTTCTAACCTGAAACACATGATAGTCTGGTTCACCATCTCTGCCTCATTCTTTAGTATTGACTCAGAAATTACTATGACAGAAAAATTCCATGATATTCATGCTTTGGAGGTTCTTCCACCTCTAGAGTCCATGATTCTGTGTATCCACTGTAGGGCAGTGCCTATTATTGATAGTTCTGTGTTGATCTCATACAGCATCATCATATTCGATTATAAAGTCTTTTGCTGCCCTCATAGTGGATTAATACCATGAACTCTGGAGTTGAGACAGACCTGGATTTGAAGCCTGGCTGAGCTGAGTTTATTAGCTATAAAACTTATTAGCTCTAAAACTTCAGTCAAGTTACTTAACCTCTTTTTGTACTTTAGTTTCCATTTATGTTCAGTGGAGGCTGCAATGATACCTACCTTATAAGGGTTGTGCAAGGATTAAAAGTAACATAAGTAAAGGATATAACATGGTACTTAGCACATAATAGGAACACAAAGATGTTGGTTATTTTAAAACATTTTTATAAGCTGAATCAATATCTTACTTGTACTAGGCACTCAATGTTGTTTGAAGTAAGTTTATTTTTGTTGATGTAATTAAATTTGGGGTGACTAATTATATGTTTACTCTCCTGGGAATAAAAATTTGATACTGTTTCTAGACCACAAATTGAGAAATGGAGACACACTCCATTGTGTGTCCACACTGTGTAGTAGGTTGGATAAGATTATGTGGCAGAAGGAGCTGGGCATTTAGCTTGGCCCCATATATATATATATATATATATATGAGACAGGGTCTTTGTAGTTCAGGTTGGCCCTGAACTCACTATGTAGCCCAGGAAAGCCTCAAATTCACAGCAATACACCTGCCTCTGACTCCCAAGTGCTGCGATTACAGACATGAGCCATCACGCCCGGCATTGTGGTATATGGTATGGGTATCGAACTTGGGACCTTGCACTTGCCAGGCAGACACTGGAACTGCTGAGCTAAATCCCCTGGCCCTACAAAATATTTTAAACACCTATTAAGCCTGGAATGAGCAAAGCCATGTTACAATAGTACCAGTCAGGTGAAAATGTTCTTATGTCCCTTAGCATTCTTCCCTTCTTCCCTAACTCCCTGCTTTCCTCCCTGAGCAGAGAGGAAATTAAAATTAGCAAGTATAAGCAGAAGGATGCAGTACAGACATACAAAGAGAAAAAGAAGAACTACAACTCCCTCTTGAAAAAGACAGTATACCACAGATTGTCTTGGAGGAGAGGATAGAGATTGTACCATTGAGTAAGATTGTAATACTGATTCATATACTGAGCTCCATATTCTATTACTAACTTAACACTGTTGACAAGTTAATGTGATATAAGACTCTCTACTAACTAAAATTTATCAGAAAATCCATAGAATTTGCCTGAGTTTTATCCAGGAATTAAGAGAAGGATTTCCCAAGACAGGAGGCTTAAGAAGGACAGAGAAAGAACAAAACAAAGTTGCACATATTGTAACATCCCTGAATCTTACATATTCAGCAGGCATCAATAACTACTTTGCCAAAGACATGACCAAAAGTCAAGTTCCAAGAACCTTGAGACAGCAAAGAGTGACAGTAGAGAGAAAAGCAGAGCGTTTACTAGGGGAGCACAAATAACATTCCACAGGCAAAGCCAGGCATGGTGGCACATGCCTGCAATCCCAGCTCTCAGGAAGCTGAGGCAGAAGACCGAGGCCAGCATGGGCTACACAGTAAGTTGAAGGCTAGCCTGAACTAAATAGAAAGACGCTGTCTCAAAACAAACATTTCAGAATCAAGGGGAAGAGAAGAAAGAGGGAGTAAAAAGCAGTGGGTAGACATGGCCTACCTTTGAAAACACTGAATAAAAGGAAGAATAAATAAAGAAAAGATGAAAGAAGCAACAGTCCAGAAAAGTTCAGAGATTTGAAAACTTTAAAAGTCAATTTTTAAAAGTGGCAAATGATGGATATACAAGGGCCCATGTTCGATCCCTAGTAATGCACAAGAAAAAAAATTTTTTTAATTGGCAGAATGTTCTACAGTCTTTAGCAACCACAGAAAGACAAAGCAAAACCATAAGAAATAATTTTACACCATTAAATTAGTAAAAGTTGAAAGATCTGATAGCACCACAATTTGGCAAAGAAATAAAACAATGGAAATTTCATTCACTCCTGATAATTGTGTAAACTGACACAAGCTTGGAGATCCACTTGCAAACATGCAGTAAAGCTGAAGATGTTCTGTGATCCAACAATTTCACCAAAATTATCCACATTTTCAAACTCTTTGTTACTGAACCACAGCATGATAAAGAATTGTGCAAAGATGTAATCCACTGCGTCATTAAGCACATTGTTTGTGTAGGCTGACCTTTTCTCAAAAGATAAGAGTTTCTCGATGAAGGAAATAATGTGTCGATTTATATTATGACTTAAATTCCTAATCTCAGTGCAAACTTGTATTACATAGTTCACTTCCAAAAGAAACTCACTCAAATGCACAAGGAGACAAACAAGAATTTTTATAAAATCATGATTTATAATAGGAATTGGAAAAATTGGAAATATGATGTGAACTTTTAGGAGAATAGATAAGTAAGTTGAGGAGTGTGTACAGAATGAAAATACAAAGTAGGAGCTGGGGCTTAGCTCAGTGGTAGAGCACTTGCCTAGCATAACAAGATCCTGTGTTCAATCCCCAATCCTCAGCACTACAAAAAAGAAAAGAGAAAATACTAAGCCAAGGAATATTTATATAATGAAAATTCTAAGTAGGGGCTGGGACTTATCTTAGTAGTACAATACTTGCCTAGAGTGTATGAGACCCTCTGTTCAAACCCCAGAACGACTGAAAGAAAAACAAATAAGCAAACAGATAGAAAATGCAAAAGAAAAACTAAGCAACAGCCAAGAAGAAGGGATAAAATTCACAAATATGATTTTTTAAAAGCCAGTTGTAAAAAGATATATATAGTATCATGCCATTTCTATGAAACTTCAAGATATGTATTTAGTAAAAGCTTTTTAAATGCTAAGAAAAAAAAAGAACTAAATTCAGAAAGGTATCTCCAAGGAAGCAGAATGGAATTGGCATGTTATAGGGTAAACAAGGAAAGCTTAACTATGTTGGTACTATTTTATTTCTTGAACTAGGTGTGAATTCACAGATATATGTATTGTTATTCTTTTGGTTTGGGCTTTGGTTTTGTGTTTGTTTTCTAAGACAGGATCTTGCTATGTAGACAAGGCTGGGCTTGAATTCACCACGGAGGTCAGCCTGGCCTCAAACTCGTGGTAAGAGGGAGGGCTGCATGATAGTTTTCTGAGTGCGGGGAATACAAGTATACACCCCCACACCCAGTTTTATTATTCTGTATGGCATTTAAATTTCCAAAACACTAAATAACACATTTTAAAACAAAAGTAAATAAATGTAAAAAATTTAAAATATCACCAAGGAATGAAAGGCCAAATAATCAAGATGGAATAATAAAGGAACGCAAGAATGTAACTTCAGTGGAAATGGTATTCTAATGATCTCGGCCTCAAGAACTTTTCTACTTTGTAACAGTACACAGAAAAGTACAGTCTTTTTTTTTAAGTGAGAGCTTAAATCAACTATCATAACTACCAAAAAACAGTAGCAACTTCCTTGGAGGTAAATTATTTCAAGTTATGGAGCAAATACCAACTGAGGAATGAAAGCATAGAATTATCTCTATACCATCCTGTTTCTAAATTACTGTCTTATTTATACCAGAGAGAAGACATCTCATTCCTTCAACTCAGCCCTTGCTCAACCTAATTGCTTATAGAGGAAGCTATGTTGCTAAAAGAGCAGTATGGCTGATTCTAGATGAAAAGAAACTCTAAAGATTATGCTAACATTGTCCAGATTTGTATCTACTCAGGTCAAATAAATTGTCTTCTTTGGCAGTTTTATGAATTGTATCATCATTACATGTAAAACAATTTTCAAGTCCAAAACCCTTAATTTTTCTTGGGACTTAACGCAATTTAAAGAAAAAAAAAATCAGTTGAGCATGTAGCCCAGTGTTAAGTTTAAAAAAAAATACTAAAAGCTAAAAACTAGCAGGATTAAAAACTAAAAATTAAGTTTTGAATTTTACATTTCTCTAATAATAAAATTCTATTTCCAACCAAGAAAGAGAGGAGGAGTGGCCAATAAGGAGATCTACTTGAAAAGTAGAGCATCAGGACGGGGATTTAGCTCAAGTGGTACTGCGCCTGTCTGGGAAGCACAAGGACTGGAGTTCAATCCCTGGTACCACAAAGTACAGCATCAAGTGTTGGTCATTCTGAATGAAAATAAAATATAGTTCAGAATTTGAAAACATTTGTGAGGCAAGCGGGATTTTCAGGACTACACTGACATATTTTCCCTCATATGCTCTTCTTACAATGTGATGTTGCTATTCCCCCATTGAGAAATTAGGTCTCTGCTCCTTCTGCTGGAATGAGAGTAGGCACTTGTAACTGCCTTAAACAATAGAATACAGCAAAAGTGATGCAATGTAATCTCAGAGGTTAGGCCATGAAAAGCAAGATAGACTCTGCTGATGCCCTTTCTCTAAGGACACATGCTTTAGAATTTTAATCAGACATGAAGCTCAGTCGAAGTTACAGTGCTGAAAGACTCATAAAAAGATATCAAAGAAGACCCTGGTATTGCAGAAATAAATTATTTAAGTCTTTTCAGAACTACCCTGTACATAAGATGAAGTGGTGATTCTAGATGGGTCTATTCTACAGATGTATTAGAGTTCTTCAAAGAAACTATTTTGATTGTAGAGGTTGGCAAATCCAACATCTCCCAAGTAGATCAGCTGGTTGGATATTCAGGAAAAAGCTGATATTGCAGCTCAAACATGAAAGCCTTCTGCTGGCAGAATTTCCTCTGTCCTGTTTTTTTCTCAAGGCCTTCAACTAATAGAATGAACCTCCTTTATTATGGGGAGTAATTTACTTTTCTTAAAGTTCACTGGTTTAAATGTCACTCTTATCTGAAAAGTACCTACACAGCAACGTCCAGGTTGGTGTTTGACCAAATATCTGGTACCAAGGCCTAGCCACCATCACAGCAGCCTCTAAACTACTCCAGCTAACACACGCTAACAAAGACAAACTACCAAGTTTTGTCCAAACAGTAGGCTTTGTATAAGAGAAATATTAGACTAAACAGTAAGTTTCAGGATAATCTGTTGTACAAGACTGGTAACTATTTATATATTCATTTCTTATTTCTTTCACTTTTACTTTCACATTTGTTTTTGATAGAATTAATACTAAGACAAAACCAACAGTAAGACTGGGAGCTCAACCGAATGGAGCAAGGTAAGCTAACCTATGGGACTGGCTTAAACTCCTTGGTAGAGCTTGTGAGTCAGAGAGCTAAGGGACACCAGGTATTTATTAATCAGTGTGGAATTGTTTTGACATTTAAACAGTCAAATTAGTAGAAACTGGTTAGGTGTTAACTAAGAATTGGGTGTAATACTTTATTGTATTTAGTAAGCTTTGATCTGTTTGTTGTTTTGTTTTGTTTTGTTGAGACAAAGGTCTCCCTATGTAGTTCAGGCTGGTTTGAACTCACTGTGTGCCCCAAACTGACCTTGAACTCACAGCAACCCTCCTTCTGCCTCAGCCTCTGGGATCCATTTGTTTAATCATTCTGATAGCCTCAGAAAAAAAACATGGCAAGAATTTACCTTTGGTAAGAATGCACTGGACTAGCTAAGCAGAGTCTGTTTCTCAATGGCCAAACCTCCAGTTACAAGTCTATCTCAACAATATTGTGTTTGTCTCCTGGTGAATGCCACAGTCTTGAGACAGTGACTCAGCTCTTGATATTCTGTGGGAGAGCACAAAAGATGGGGCGTACAGTTGATCAAAATACAACAAAGTGAAACAAAACAAAAACCAAATCAAACCAAACCAAACCACATAAACCATAACAGGGAGTATGCTTTATTTTTCTGAGGGAATCATCAGAATATAAGCAAGGCAACAGTGTGGGCCTATTTCACACACACACACACACACACACACACACACACACACACAGAAGAACTTAAGTTTTAACTAGCACAGTGGCTCAGAATTTCACTCTTCTTAAATACAAAGTCACCTAACCATTGCAGAAGGCATAGTAAATTCATTCTTTCTTTTTGAATCCAGGGCCTTTACACTGAGCTTTGTTCTCGACCTTTTTTGTTACAGTTTGAAACAGGCTCTCATAAAGTTATTAAAATTTCCAAGCTAGGCTCACAACTGACTCAACTGTCCTGCCTCAGGCTCCCATAGCCCTGGATTACAGGTATGTGCTACCCACAACTGCCTGGTAGAGAAGAAATTCTGATTAAATGCAGTCTAATGAAATAAAAACAGCACTTGACTCATTTACTTACAACTTCATCTTGGAAATATTAAAATAGATTGTTTCTGCTTTATTACTAGGTAAAAGATTTATTAATTTCTGAGAAAGTGAAGGCTTCACTCCTCAGGGAAAATATCAGAAAGATTTATAATCTATATTGCAGCTAAAATAATTTAGCAACAAACAAGGCCAAATGAACTTACTTTGTATGGTCTGTGAATTTATCTTTAAGATCTTAAAGGCCCCACTGAAACTAGAGGCATAATTAACATTGATTTCACACAAACCAGTTGTTATGAATGGAATCTTTTAGGTAAAACGACAGGTTTTATGAGGGTTGTAACTTTCATATTGACCAGCAGCGCATTGGTAATCTAACATGCATCTGATTCGTTGCTTTCTGTTCTCTCTGACTTGCACTACAACTTTAGAACAATTAATTTAATTTGTGTGGACCCAGTATTAGTAAGGATTCTGGTTTGTATTACTTTGTTTCTTCTAGTACTGAGGAGTATAAACAGGGTCTCATAGAGCTAGCAAGCACTCTACCACTGAACTACATCTCCAGGTGTTTGTTTGAAACGATATTTTTATGTAGTTCAGGCTAACTCTGAACTCACCAAGTTCGTGGTGATCCTTCCGCCTGAACCTCCCAGATATTTGTCATCAGGCCTGACTCTCCATCCCTTTACAATTCTATTTTGAGGTAGAATCTCCCCAAGTTGCCCTGAATCTGTGACCTTCCTACCTTAGCCTCCTGAGTAGCTGGATGCGTGGCCACCATGCTTGTGTGGAGATTCTGGAATTAATAATATCTTTTTTAAAGGACTAAAATATGACTTGAAGATTTTGATAAAACTGTAAGTCAAGCAAGTGAATCAGTGGCAGCACCTACACTTTTCCCTACTACCTGGTTTCTGTTGTTGAATTATAGTGGTTGGTAAAAGTAAGCAGGATCAATGCAGTTTATCTTATAATATGTAAAGTTCACATAAAAAAAAGATAAAAATGCCCTTCACCAAATTAACTTTTGGTAGTGAGTACAGGGTGATGAGGATCAAACTGAGGGTGCTATGCATTCTAGGCAAGCCCTCTACCACTGAGCCACACTCCCAGCTCCATGCAGTTAACTCTTCATCATCAAAAAATAAAACATAAACCTGTTAACACGGTGCTCTCCACTTAGCTTAGCTAATGAAATTCATGGAGTGAATAGAATGATTACTTCATTCCATCAGTAAAGTATGCTCAGAAAATCTAACTTGAAATCCAAGGCAGAACAAGACCCACTCTGTAAATATCTGATTGTTCAGAGAACAAAGCTGCGTTTGGGGATTGAATTATCTGGAATATTGCTTCAAATCCACACTTCACTTGTGATGATATATTCCTCCCCTAAGTTGAGTACTGAAGCACTCTGAGTTTAGAGGCAGGAAGCAGAGGAGGTCAGTTTTCCTCTTCTCTTTACTTTTGGTAAGGTCAAAAGCAAACCAAGATTTAGCATGAACCTCAGATTTAAAAAAAAAGTTCGAGCTTAAGAAGTACAAAATCATTTATTGTAGCAATTGTG
The DNA here is from genome assembly GCA_004026965.1 of Petromus typicus. Lineage (NCBI taxonomy): Eukaryota > Metazoa > Chordata > Mammalia > Rodentia > Petromuridae > Petromus > Petromus typicus. The sequence goes on along the minus strand of PVIR01001482.1, from coordinate 102,740 downwards.
AAACATTAGAAGCAATAGGGACATCTGAAAAAGTCAAACAATTGTTGAGTGAAAAAGGTTTTTAAAATAAGAGTTGTAGACTTACATTTATATACATACAAATATTTTATGTATGTAGAAATATATAATATATAAAAATGGCAAACTGGTGGGAAGAAAATCTGAGAGTGAGGACATATTTTAATCATTTTATGGCTATGATTTACTTCCATTTTTTTAGATTTACCTCAAGATGTATAAACAAGACAACTAGTATTGAAATCTGAGTACCAAGTCTTTTCTATTTTCCCCAAACTAAGAACATGAGTACTTCTGGGTTTTGAATGATTTTAAACTTTAAAAATTATTTTCCTCACATTTAATCTTCATGAACCTTCAAAGATTAATTTCTTTTAATGATGCGTGCCTTCTCTAGCATTTTTCCTTTGGAGACTCCCTTTAAAAGGCCTAGCTAACATGGTAATCCAACACTCTTAAAAGGAAGAACATCCCTAGAACATCTGTCTGTTTTGACGCTGGCTTATGACCCAGCAATACACATGAAACATGCAGTGGACCATTGTATAGCAAGACAGCTGAAGGATATGTCAGAATGAGGCCATATGTTACCAAACCAGGTTATCTTTTGCAAAAGAGTGAATCACCCTATTTACGGGGAGTGGAAAGTTTTAAACTTTTGACAGGAGATTGTCTTCAGCTCTTCCAAAAATAGAAAAAAGCAGCTGGGTGCCCAGCATGGAAGAAGACCCATAGGTTTTAATGAGGCTTATCAGCCACTAAAAATGTTCCTGGAATCTTGGCACTCCAGGATTCCCACCTGTTGAACAAGGAATGAGAACATGTGAGGATCTGGTTACAAATCCTATTGCATTGGCGGAGGGCTCATAAAATATTATACGATGAGAAAAGCAGCCGAGAAGCTTACAGGCAGAAATAGGAATGATGGTGCAGAGGGACAGGTTTTAGAAACATGGTTTTATATGTAAGATATTACACACAAAAAAAGTGAATCCATAAAACTTACTGCAGTAAAAGAAACATTTCCATCAATCCCCCTCAAAATACTCCCCTTCACTTTGAATACACTTTTCTCATTGTTGCTGTTTTCCGCAGGAGTTCTGAAAGGCATCTTTTGTGAGTCTTTAGTTGCGCTGTCCTGATGTCCTGATGTCCTGAGTCCATTCAGAACATTTACCTTTCATGATCATTTTGACTATAGGGAATATCTAGAAATCCCCTGGTACAAGATATAGAGAATAAAATGGGTGTTTTATGAGTTCCCTTTCTATTGGATGGCACTTGACAGTAGCATTCGCTGTATTTTTTTAAATTACGTCTTGTAAAGATACTAAAGTGAACTTCGAGAATTGCTTACAAAAGGCAAGAATGATAAGATATGCATGTTGGAAATGGAGGGGACCACTTGAGGGGGATTAATGGCAATATGCTTTTAGTGCTATGTTTTTAGTTTAAACATTCACCATATATGTCAGTCACACTTCATATAAATAATAGCGTGAATTGAAAAGCTTATAGAAAATAAATATATACTATTCTAATATATGCTGATGATTTATTAAATGCACTTTCTAATTTTCATTGTTACATGAACTATATTACAACACACTTGCATTTTATATAACACATAGACAGTAAATGCATCAATAATGTAATGCTCTCCACACTTTCATATACACTATCTTGCTAACTCATGATGTGTTCCCACCATCCTTCTTCCATAGACAAGGAAGCTGCAATTCAGAAAGAAGAAGTCACTTATTCATAGTCACAAGGTGGAAAATGGTAGAGCTCAGAACTTAACTACCCATCTTCTACATCAGGAGTGTGCGCCTGTTACTTTATATGACGTGGCCACACAAAGCAGCCTGATCTCATGAAAAAGCACATGGGATATGGATTTCTGCACTTTGCACAAAAAGCATATGAGTGATTTGTGAGATTTGTCCTGCTTGGTGGCTTCCCTTGTTTATCTGGTCATCATTTAATTATTGCATGTAGACAATAGGGGACAGGAGTGTGTGTGTGTGTGTGTGTGTGTGTGTGTGTGTGTGTGTGTGTCTGTCTGTCTGTCTGTCTGTCTGTGTGTCTGGGTGGGTGGGTGGGTTGGTTTATGTAACTCTTTGCTCTAAACTAACTTGATCTCTCATCAATATCCTTAATCCTCAATTTGGGTCAAAATTAAGAGGAAATATATAAATTTAGTTTTGTTTTGTGGTATTAGGGATTAGAAACCAGGGTCTCAGTACTAAACAGCATCTTGAGTTTTGTTGCATTTATGTTTTAAAGACATTCAGTTAGTTTACAGGCAGTTATTATCATAAAAGTTTTTTTTGCCCTGCAATGGCAGTTTACTTTTAGTACAGAAATTTTATTTTAGTAGAATATAAACTACTAGTGACTTTTGCTAGAACTAGTAATAGATGCTACAAAGTGGAAAGTTTGTGTTCATAAACCAGACTATAAAAGAGTCACAGGACGTAAGAGATTAGTACAACAGTGAGAAAGTAACATTGTTAAAAGAACAATGACCAAGAATGACCCCACCATTATGTTCCCATAGAGATTACAACATTGTCAAGGCTAAGACTCAGTAAGGCAGGCATAGAAAATACAGAATAATTCCTAGATGTCAACTGCTTATGCCCCACTTCTCCCTAAAATAATTTATGACTCACATACTGGAGCCATTAAGACAGTGCACACTAACTGATGTCATTTCACTGTGGCTTTATATTAGATATATAAAATATATTTTATTTATTTATTTTTTAATTCAAGTCTTTATTGGTACATTATGAATGCACATCATCATTGCATTCAACACTCAGAGTTTGTACCAGAACAGGACATGACTTGATTCTCATTTTTTCCCCTCCTCATAAAATATATTTTAGTAAATAACATAAACCTAATGTATACCTTTTTGAAACTGGGAGAATTAATTTTTAAATCACCTGTTAAATTTTTCCACAAAAAGCAAGCATGATGCACAACAAAAGTATTGCATTGATTGTCTACAGAAGATAATAATCAGTTTTAAAAGTACATTTAATAAATATAACAATAAATGTGTTTTGGGATCTAGAAAGCTAACCTACTAGCTTAAACAGAAAGGAGATTAGATTCCTGAAATAAATTCCTGGTTCCATCACTGACTCATGGTGCATGCTTAAGCAAGTTGTTTAATCTCTTAGTGGCTTAGTTTCCTCCACCTATAAAATTGGGGTAATAATATTTGTTATTAGATAGTGTTAGCAAAGAACTTGGAGAAATACAAATGAAAGGCGCCAGAAGTATTTTGTTATCTGAAGCATGACCTCATATCGTCTGAGAAATGGAATTCACTAGGCTTGCTGTTTATTCCAGTTATTTATTTCTAAACCCTTCATGTCCAGCTTGCATTTTGCCTTACCCGTTTGTTTACTCCATTTCTGGGTGTGTTCTTTGTGCTGTTTTTTAGAAGAGATGACACTTTGAATAAACTGTTAAACTTTTTGATATTTTAACTGAGGTTTATTTTTAAGATTGGAAACAAAATGCACTTAAACAACTTTCTGGTTATAGCAAGGGAACAAAAACAATGAAAGTTATCTAGTGTTAGCCTTCTCCAGTCATCTGACTTGAGTTTATATATATAAATTTAATATATTTCCCTGTATGTTATGTGAAAAGTTTAAAGCCCTGCTATAAATTTTGTGTTCTTTTTCTAGAGGAATAAGCTAAGAGATGATCTGAAGGCAAAAGATTGGCTGCTTAGAACTCTATCTGAGTTGAACCTATAGTCCATAGGCTGGTCTCCTTAGGAGAATTCCAAAGGTCAAAGGGAAAAAACCAGAAGACTGAAAGAAACCAGAGCTGCTGATTCAATATGAAAACTTAAAGTCAGAAATAGGAAGTTGGCTGTATTTCGCCATAACACGAACACTTCATTCTCTCTGTGTCTGTCAGGCTGCTTATCCAAAGGTAATAAAAATATGTCAGAGGAGCAAACCTTTGGTCTTTGGAACTTAACAGTTGATCACAGGAAACCTAGCTGGGAGTAGCAGCAAATCCCAGATCTCAGAACTGTGAGAGTTGAGGCAGGAAAACTGCAAGTTTGAGCCAAGCTTGGGTAAGTTAGACATGTGATGAAACTCTGTGAAAAATAAAAAAACCAAACGATTTCACTGACATCTACCTACTCCAGCAGCAAATGTTACACTGCTCAAAGATAGCTGGAAATATCTGCTGAATGCTAGATAATTCATGAACTTACTAGTATTTTCACCTATTCCAATCTTTGCCAATTTTATAGTCAGCATTAATAGAAATTATATATGGAATTGAACCTATATTCCAATTAGAAATCAGAACTGCAGCAGCCTGTTATCAAAAGGTGTTTTTCTAACTGTGTTCCAAACAGTATTATCAGTTATTTTTATGTCAATAAAGAGGTGTAAAAATGTCATCAAACAATCCAGTAATCTACAGATTAGGCACTATGTTTCTTCAATTTGTATTCATCATATGTTTATGATTTGTAAGATATGATTTAATATCATTCCTGCTCCTTAAGAACTGGATTTTATGATGTGGTACAAGGTAGAATGATTTATTGACTGCAGGTTCTGGGGTCAAGCTGTTCTAATCCTATCTCCAGTTTCTAGCAGTTCTGTGCATCTTTGTTGCCTCTTCTGTAACAGACACAATAGCACTACCTACTTCAGAGGTTGCAAAGATTAAATGCGATACTCCGTGTATGGTACCTTGAATGGTGCCTGGCACATGTTGAGTGCTCGATAAACATTTGCAATATTGACTCCACTTACAGCCTGCTTTGAGCTTGAGCATGACACAGGTTGGCTTCTCTGAGTCAAAATTTAGTGTATAGAACGTTTCCTTGGGAGTGCCTTTCGTGTCAACATCTGTAGGGAGGAGGAGAAGGAAGCAGAATGGGGGAGGCAAGGAAATCATGCTATAATATAGGTTCCATACTCTCATCCAGCCCCAGGGGAAGCTCTGGAATGCAAGCCATTCGTTAGAGCTGTACTGTGTGGCGCTGATAAAGTCAGGCCCTTTGTCTTCTCACTGGTCTCTATGTTTTGGCTATTCTAGGCCTTTCATAGTTCCATACAAAACGTGGGAGGTTTTTTTTTTTCTATTTCTGTGAAGAACATTGATATTTAGATAGAAATTGCCTTGAATTTGTAGTTCGTTCTGGGTAGCATGACAGTTTAACAAGAATAGTTTTTCCAATCCATAAATATCGGAAGACTTATTTTTTTTATGTCCTTTTTATTTTCTCTCATGAATACTTTAAATTATTTTTTTGGTTGTATTAGGGATCAAACCCAGGGCCTTGCACATGCTAGGCAAACATTTTACCTTTGAGCTACTTTCCATCCTTGTTATTTTTTTTCATGTTATTTTTATTGTAAGGATCATTCATCTCCTTGGTTAAATGTATCTTAGTCGATTTTTTTTTATAGCTACTGTAAAAGTGATTACTTTCTTGATTTCCCTTTAGTAAATTTATTGCTGCATAAAAAAGCTATTGAGCTGGGCAGGGTAGTGCACACCGATAGTTCCAGCATTCAGGAAGCTGAGGCAGGAAGACTGCAGTGAATTCAAGGCCAACCTGGGGTACACACTGAGTTCAAGGGCAATTTGAACTGCACAGCAAGGACCTGTCTCAAAAAAACAAAACAAACAAAAGCTATTGCTTTTTGTATGTTGATTTTGTATTCTGAAAACTTACTGAGTTGATCAGTTCTAAGATTTACAGTGAAGATGTTACTTTTCTATATATGTCATCCCATCTACAAATAGAGATAATTTGACCTCCTCCTTTCTTATTTGGATGCTCTTTCTTTCTTTTTTTTCCCTCTTGCCTTATTATTTTGGCTAAGACTTGTAAAACAACATTGAATAAGAATGGTGGCTGGGCTGGGTGCTGTAATACCAGCACCTGGGAAGCTGAGGCATGAGGACTGATATGAGTTCAAGCCAGTTTGAACTACATAATGAGACCCTGTCTTCAAAAACTAAAACCAAAATCCAACTCAGACAAAAACAGAATGGTCAACTGGGTGTGATGGTGCATCCCTGTGGTCTCAGCACTTGGGAAGCTGAGGGAAGAGGATCACCTCAAATTCAAGGCCAGCTACATAATCATGAGGTCAAGGCCAGCCTAAATTATGTAATGAGACCCTGTCCAATAAAATTAAAAATAAACAAAAAGAATAGTGAAAATTATCTGAATGGTGGCACACAGTTGAAATCTAAGCACACTGGGAGGCTGAGGCAGGAGGATAGGAAACTGAGTCCAGTCTGGCTGGGCAACTTAGGAAGAACTTGTCTCAAAATAAAAATATAAAAGAAGAGCTGTGGTTGTAGTGCATTGCAAAGGGCCTGGGTTCAATCCCTTCTAAAAACATATGGCGAAAGTGAATGACATCCTTTTCTTATTGCAAATGTTTAAGGAAATGATTTCAGCTCTTCCTTGTTAACTATGATATTGGTTTTGGTTTGTCATAAGTGGTCTTTATTGGGTCAAGGCATATTCCTTTTATACTTGTTTTAAGGGTTTTTACATGTTAACTTTTATTAAATGCTTTATGCCTTTTTTTTGTTTTTGGAAAGAAGTGTGATGCTACGTAATTCAAATTTTCCTTGAATTCACTGTTTTCCAAGTGTTGCCTCAAACTGTTGGTGGTCATCCTGCCTCAGCCTCCTGAGTGTTCAGATACCAGGCGTTTGCCTCTAAACCTGGCTTTGCATCTGTTGAGATAATCATATGGTTTCTGATCTTTGTCAATGAAATATATTTATTCCCAAGTTGAACCATCTTGTCTTCTGTGGGATAAATCTCACTGATCATGTTGTATAATTTTTTTTAGGCGCTATTGGATTTGACTTGACAGTACTTTATTAAGAATTATTATTTGTGGGCTGGGGATTTAGCTCAGTGATTCTGGCGCCTGCCTTGCGAGTGCAAGGGCCCAGGTTTGATCCTCGGTAACCACATACAACAATGCCAGGCGTGGAGACTCATGCCCATCAGCAATCAGAATCACATACCACAGTACTGGGCATGGGGGTTCATGCCTGTCATCCCAGCACTTGGGAGGCAGAGGCAGGAGGATTGCTGTGAGTTCAAGGCTGAGCTCAGGGCTAGCCTGAACTACAAAGCAAGAGTCTGTCTCAAAAAAAGAGAAAAAAGAAAAAGAAAATGTCCAAAGAATTCTTCTAGAACCCTACAGGTATTTACTTTGGTTACCAGGTAAATAAGTGAGAACAAAACTTTCACAGGCATTTAATCATTGACTGAAAGTTTCAGACGACAAATTACAGATTATCATTGAAGTGACAGAAATGTTGAATAATGCCAGTTTACTCACTGATGATACTGAAGACAATTCAGAATTCTGACGTGGCTTTCCCATAGTACACAGCATCTATTCCATCATCAATTCTGTCAATTATGTGTATTTCCTTGGCTTAGAGTTCTTAACCCTTGATCATTCAGATGCAGTGAAGCTTTTCACCTGCCAGCTTTTGGAACTCCTCCAGGGACAAGGCCTAGACATGTATTGGAGAGATAATTACATTTGTCCCACTGAAAAATATAAAGCCACGGTGCTGCAAAATATAGGTGGACTGTTTGGATTAGCAGCAGGTCTCATGTAGTTGTTCTCTGACTACAAAGAAGATTTAAAACTACTGCTTAATACAGTTGGGCTCTTTTTCCAAATTAAGAGATGATTAAGCCAACTTCCACTCCAAAGAATATAGAGAAAATAAAATTTTTGTGAATATCTGAAAGAAAGTTCTCATTCTCCACTATTCATGCTATTTGGTTGAGGCCCAGAAGCACCCAGGTGCAGAGCATCTTGCACCAGAGAACAGAAAACATAAGATATTAAAAAATACTGCATTGATTATCTTGAGGATGTAGGTTTTTTTTTTTTTTTAAGACAGGGTGTCACTTTGTGGTTCCGGCTGGCCCTGAGCTCAGCCTCAAACTCACATCACAGCAAGCCTCCTGCCTCTGCCTCCCGAGTGCCCGGCACTGTGGTATGTGGTACTGATTGCTGCTGGGTTGAGTCTCCACGCCCAGTATAGTATGTAGGTTCTTTTGAATATCCTCGGATTACTTCTTTTCCTGTCTTTTCAATCTTGTGCTCAGCTATTCTTTGTTGCCCTTTGTCCTGACAGCTTGAAGCTGAAGCCTATAAAACTGAAGCAGGTGGTGGAACCCTGAGCTAGTAGCTTTAGTGAAGCACTTGGGTAAGATATTCAAAGAAGAAAATTGATAATGTTAAGACATTCTTGATTGGTACACACAGCTTTTTTTTTTTTTTTTAACCTGTCACCTTTTCATAAATTTGAACTAAGTTGCTAATCTCCAAAAACTAAGAGGAGGGAGATCAGTAAAATTGCCTCAGTATAGAAATTTATAGTGCATATACTACCAAGTCGAAAAAATACAAAGGAACTACTTTTATATAGGTCTAATATAAATGTCAGAATTTCTTGCAGCAGGTCATTGTGATCAGCTGTGCTCTACTACTACAAATGTTCTGTTGATCTTGTCAATATTAAAGATTTTAGCTTCCAGGAGTGTTTATCTAAATAAACTCCTTACTACTAAATGGACAGTTCCTAAGCATGTCTAGTTTCAAACCACTGACCAGATGGGATCAATTTCTTTAGATAATTGCCCCCAAGACCACATCACTGTTTTCTTGAATGCTGCTACCAAGTATTTCAGCATCCTCTTTGGAAGGCCTGTTACTGAAGTCTTCCAAGAGAAGGCTGAGTGAAAAATGGTCAACATTCAGGTCCTTTTTGTTACCCATTACCTTTTTTTTCATCACTACCCTATAAAATCTGCTCTCTCCTCTACTTAATGAAATTCACATGCTAGCCAAGTTTTTCCCCTATGCAACATATTTATGTCCAAAACTGAATATTCCATTTCAAAAAGGAGAAAAAGAATAATCATAGTAACTGTTTTAGGAAGGGACCTCTGAACCTGAGCACATTTCCCCACCATCAGTGAAGATCTTTAAAAGGCTATTTGCTTATCACCAGTACAAAAACGGAGAATGTCTTTTTCCTTCCCACCCAATCACTATTATCCCCCCTTGAAGGCAGTAGATGATTGGATGGAAAGGGAGTAGGCACCTGTGGTCTCTGACTGCAGGAAACCAAAGTGTTAACTCTGCCCAACTGAAAGTAATCAAAGTCTACAACATCAAGCACTAATTAACATTTTTTTGTGCCTTATCCCTGACCCAGGTATCCAGTACAACTTCCATATTTAGACCACTGGAACTGTCTGTGGTTTTTGAGTAAGAAGAAAAAAATGACCCTGACTCCCATACAGAAATGTTGACATCCCAAAATAAAAGGCAATGAATGCTTCCTTAGAAGTTTTCCATTTGTTGGATTGGTTCTGTAATACATTATTTTGGATCTAATCACCACATTGTGATGTAAGAAATTCTTACCTAAGCATTCAATCTAAACCTTGAAAAGGTGGATACTGTCCTTCTTGACTTTTAAAATAATTTGAAACCTCTATTTTGACAGTGATAGAACCTCTTAAAAATCTGAGTATTCATTCTACAACATGGAAATTTAAGCTTATGTTTACAAATCGATACTTTTGAAAAATCATAATTATTTTTTAAATGTATAGGCAGAAGTTTTTTATCTTGAATTATAAAGAATGCTTAAATAAAATGTTTCCTTGCCTAATTAAATTAAAAAAAAGAAAACAAAGATAATGAAAGAAGGGAAGCAGATTAAGTTTCTGAAAATTTAAAAACCAATACTGTACTGTATTCCTTAGGCCACTGCTGTCACCGAAAATTACAATGTGCTCAATTTCTGGGGACTCTACTTCCTCCTTTCAGGCTGATTACTTACTAAATTTTCCCATCTTAAAAGATCACAACAACTTAAACAGAAAATAGAGGTTTAGGCAGTAACTATCTAAAATATAGATACTCCTGAGTAATGCATTCTTAGTGAAAATTTGTCCATAGAGGTACATGTATAAAAATAATAGGTATATACAGGCTATCCACAGTGTTTATGTGATATTAAAATTTCATGACGACAGGCAATAGAAAAAAAAAATCTAAAACAGGAAGTGTTTGTTAGGGAAGTGATAAAAGTTTAGGAAACTCTGCCACAGAGATTCTTTTGCTAATTTAGGAATACCTTAAGTCACTCCATGTGAGTAATAAGTCAAAATCCCTGGATTTAAAAAAAAAAAAAGCAATATCTATTGTATTTTTATTTAATGCATGAGGGTAGTATTTGTGAATGGCTTCAGTTCTTTGGGGTTTGTTTCTCCAAGCCAAAATTAAAACTTCAAGGCATCGCAAAAAAAAAAAAAAAAAAAAAGTAGAATGACAAAGTCATTAAAATAGCTCAAATATAAAGAAAGCATTTGGATTAATAAAAAATGGTTTATAAGTCACTAAGTTTACAACACACAGTACAAACCAAGACAGTAAATTTATTTAAATTACTAAAATAGCCTTTACATATCAGCAGCTACAATTATTTTTCTTGAAAGATAAGTAACATTAAAATTGTTTGACCGAAACATTTAATAAAAAATTTATTTTTCCATATAGTATGTATGTATAAAATAATCCTCAAAATCTTGTTTTATAATCCTTTATAAAATATATCTTTTGACTGTTAGGAAAAAATTATAATAAAGAGGGTATTATTCTGAATGCTGGTAATTCTAGTGGAAAGAAATCAGACCACACTTACTCTAAATTGTGAGGCCCTCAAAGGGTAAACAATGAAGCTCATGTCTCGCTTTAGTACTTTAATAGCAGTATTTTCACTTAATAGCTTGTGAACAGTTAAAAAAAAACCTCAAAGTGACTCTAGAATTATATTTGAAGAAAAAGCAATTGAAAGATGAGAAAACAAGTTATACATTTAACACCCTATATGTGGTATCTTTTTGGCTTGAGGCACTCAAATTATCACATGCATAGTAAATTTTTGTATTTGTTACAGAGTGTCATTAAAAGACTTAGACTGTAACAAGTGGACAAGCAAAAATTAAATTAATAATAGCTCAAGAGAGCAAGTTAACAAGTGCCTTACCAATTTTTGAAACTGTTATTTCATAATTCGAAACAAAAACCTCAGATTTGCACAAACTAAACTGCTTTGAATTTATCCTTAAAAGTTAAACGAACAATTCTATGAAGTCTTCTAATATACAAACTAGAAATTCTTGGGATAACCAAGAATTTCTTGGAGAAGGAAAAAAATAATAAATACCAAAAAAAATCCCAATCCAAGTTACCAAGGGTTTGGATGTTTCACTAACCTATCTCTTAGTGGCTCTTTGTAATATTTCATCTTGAAGATTTTTTTTTTAACTTTCCATTTCCCTCTTTGTTCTACAGTTCTTCTCTTCCTTTCTATCCTCCAAAATAAAGGGAAAAAATGTACACACATATGCTGATGACCTTTCGTTACTTTTGTTTCTATAAGCAGAAGCTGACTAAGGACTTCGGGCCTAAATGATCTAAGTGGAAACATAATGGCAAAACCCATGGTTACAGTTAAAGAGCTGCCTTACAAACTTAACACACTTAAACCTCTAAGTGAAGTTAAAAAACAAAGCTGATTCATAGGAAAGGAGCCTAATCCTTCAAACTGTGCATGCTAAAGCAATGATTCTGCCGAGAATCTAAACAGATCCTCACGGGAATGCATACAATTTGCACTCCTCTAAATGCTCCACATAGTTCTCACCAGAAACAGAAATAATTCTTTCAAGTCACAGATAATTAGGTTGAATAAATGACTTAAGATGTTTCACGTTTACATAAGAACTTAACTTTTTTGAAAAAGAAAGCAGTTTATTCAAAAAGTGCTTTGAATTCTGTCTCTGGTAAAAAGTCCGAAAATTTTAGACTTTGAGACATGATTTTTCTTCTTTCACCTCTACAAGCAGATGCCCCTCTTCAGAGCATTTTCAGGCTGTACAGGCAGGACCAAGTGAGAAATACGGCTCCAAAGCCCATTCAGTTTATCTGAGTCCATATGATTATAGGAACTGGGGGTGCTGGCATTGGTGAACTTAACTTGGAGGAAATCTCTCACTTTTTCTTCAATTTCCTTTAGGCCTAGACTGGTTCCAAGGGTTTTCTCCTCCAAAAGAACGGTCAGGACTAAGGCTACATCTTTGAAGGCTGCGTTTTCATGATCACAGTATTTATAAAAGATTAAAGTAGAACCTGCAGGCAGTGATTCAAAACGGTGCACGACAGCTGCATTCTGACCATTTGTGAAGCCATGGCTCAATTCCTGATCTACCTCCAATTTGACAACATCACTGTCCTGAGCAGCTTTGTCTGTCCCATCAATCCGGATGGCACGGACACTACGAAAGGACGAATAGGCATCAGCAATTTGTTCGCTCAGACACTTCAGTGCTTCTTCGGCATCCTGGGCAGCAGTGAGCAGCAAGATAGCAGGCTGAGGCCGGGGATGGGGGCTATTAAGATGTTTCTGAAGGAATGTAAGACTTCTTTCCCACAGCTTCTCATCTTGACCTTGGTACTTATTTCTAAGTTGCTTCATCTGATTCTGGAACATTTGAACAGCAGTAGTTTCTACCTCAGGAGTATCAATAAACAAAAAATTCCAAAGGACAAGAACACTTGTCAGAACAAATAGGCACCAAAACCATTTTCTCTTGAAAAAATATTCATTTGGTGGCTGTTCAGCTACTTCTGTTCAGAAAAAAAGAAATGACAGATATAATCATTTTCTTGGATTCAACAGCAAATGAACTTTAAAAATTAGTATTAACATTCATAAACAATAGGAAAAAGAACGAGTTTAAAGAAAGAAGCTAATAATTTTCTTTCTTGGGAGAATAAAATAATTGATCATATTTTCAAATCTTAAATCATAGGCCTGAAGTTACATGTATAAGTGAATATCTCTTAAATCTGAATGCAATAAAAGGTCTTTGAGGAGAATGTAGAATTTAAAACGGGAAATAGCATAAACAAGTCAGAAATAACTATTTATAATGCAAAATGATTATTACCGCTGCTAACAGCAGGGAGATAAATCGTATTAAAAGGTGTTTTACAAATATTTTCAAATTTAGAAACTCAGAACTTCACACAACTAATTATCTAAAAGGAGAATATTTCTTCAGTATACAAAGAGAAAGAAAAGGAATGGTATATAGCGACATTTCACCCAATATTGTAATAGCTATCTACTCCTTTACATTAACTGCACTGATGCCTATCTTTATCTTTTGTGCATTCAAATGAGCATTGATAAAATTTAGTTTTAAATTTGAACCCTAATTATTATAGGTAATAATTATACCAATTTATATATATACAAGGGATGACCAAAATATATTAATATTTAAATTAGTATTTTATTACAGTAAAAAACACATTACAAGTCCATCTCCCTGAAAATATTCTTCCTTGCTTTGAACACATTTATCTCATAGTTCTTGCCACTTTTGAAGCTGTTATCTTCTGTTTCTTTGATCAAGAAGTATGACCAAAAACTATGTGACTGCTGCTCTTGCTGAGTGCCATTCCATGGAAAGGCAGGCTCATAAAAACATTATAACATATCCTCATCCATCTTATTCACCTGCTCTGACATCCCTCAGCTTCTGGTTCTTTCCCACATTGAAAATGAACATGAAAGTTAAAGTTTTTGAATCAAATCAGAACATCAGTACAGCTGATAACACTCATAAAAGAGGACTTCCAGGGCCAGAGATTTAGCTCAGTGGATCCAGGGTCTGCCTGGCAAGTGCAAGGTCCTGAGTTCGATTCTTGTAACCACTTATCACAATGCCAGACATGGGATGCCTGTAAGCACAACACTAAATAACTACATACCACAATGCTGGGCACGGTGGAACATGCCGGTAATCCTAGCAGTTAGGAGGCAGAGGTAGGAGGATTGCCTTGAGTTCAAGGCTAGCTTGGGCTACAAAGTGTGTTCAGGGCGAGCCCAAACTACAAAGCAAGACCCTGTCTCCAAAAAAAAAGAGGACTTCCAGAATTGTTTCAGAGTGAGGGATGAACAATGAGACTAAATGTCTGAGAGATATTAATGACAATATCTTTTATTATAATAAATTTAAAAAGATTTCCTCAAATATTCACTTTATTTTTTCAGTCACCCTTTACAGTGCTTATCAGTTTATATACACTTTCTCATTAGCAGTAACATTTTTATATCTATTATTTACTCATTTACTGCTTTAGCCTAATAACTGTACTAGAGAACTTTTAGAGCAGTTCTCAAAGTGTGATCTGTGCGGTACTCACAGGTATTCAACTCAAACTGGGTATTATAACAGACTGACCATAGGAGCGAATGTGAGAGTCCATGTGAACATTATTAAGCTAAACATTAGAGACTTATAAAAAGGTGAAGTCATGTTACTTTTTTACTATTCACTTTATAATAAATTAATAATCTTAATTTATAGTTTCTATATAAATATGAATAGAAACGTATAATTCATTTTAAAAAGCTTCTAAAAATTTTAAACGGAATTGCCAGATATATTTGGATATATATCCAAAGGAAATGGGGTCAGTATGTCAAAGAGATACCTACTTTCTCATGTTTATTGTAGCACTACCCTACATGCTTCAATGGATAAAAAATGTGGAACATGTAACAATGGAACAATATTTAGCCATAAAAAAATGAAATTCTATTATTTGCAACAACATGGAAAGAACTGGAGATCACTATGTTAAGTGAAATAGGCTAAACATGTAAAAACAAGTAGTGTGTGATTTCACTTATATGTGGAATCTGAAAAAGTTTATCTCATGGAAATTCGGAGTTAAATGGTGGTTGTCAGAGGCTGGGTGAGCAGGTATAAGAGAAGAGTGGAGAAAGGATTATGGATACTAAAGGGCGGGAGTAAGATTTCTAGTATGCTATCATACAGTGATACTGTACTACCTTTTTGCTGTGTATTTCAAAAACGCTAAAAAGAGGGCAGGGGATTTAGTTAAGTGGTTCTGGAGCCTGCCTTGCAAATGCAAAGTCGTGAGTTAGATCCCTGGTAATCACATACCACAGTGCTGGGCATGGTGGCTCACACCTGTAATCCCAGCACTCAGGAGGCAGAGGCAGGAGGATTGCTCTGAGTTCGAGGCTTGCCTGGGCTACACAGCAAGCTCAGGGCCAGCCTGAACTGCAAAGGGAGACCCTATCTCACAAAAAAAAAAGAAGGTCAAGAGATCTTAAACTTTACCACAAATAAATGATACATACTTGAAGTAAATGTTTAATCTGATTTAAACATTACAGAATACATATTGTATGTATTGAAAACAATACCTAGTATCCCACAAATATGTATAATTTTAATGTGCTTACAAATCAATTAAAAAAGTTAATATGAATAAAAAAAATACTCTTTGGACCTCTTAACTTTACTAGTGAAAAGGAGCACTGAGACCAAAATTTTGAGAATCACTGTTAATTTGTTTTATTAGTACCCAATCAGGATAAAAAACACGCTTAGGTCATTAAAGAATCTTGCCACAAAGCCATACACAAGATAAATTCTACCCAATCTAGTGTGTGGACTCCAAAACTCACCGTCATCTCCTCATACCATGCTGTACGTAGTCTGCCTCCTGATTCTGGACGTGCTGCTCATTTAATTTTTTAGTAGCTTTGCTTACTGATTTCTATTTGGGGTCTTATGGACAATAAAGTAAAAGAGAAAACTAGTTTGCCCAGAAAGAATTTCACTGCTAGAAGTTTTTCCTCTGAAATACTTACAATATAATTCAAGTAGAAGTCATACTACTGACAAAAACATTTTAAAGAACTATGGAGCAATGTTAAGAGACTTACTTAATAAAAACTGGACAAACTTACGTTGGTTGGAGGGTGATGGAGACTGATTTCCAAGCTTTGACATCAGAATGTTGTCACCTAATGATTGAATAATTAATTATCAACTTATGTTTTAAAATTTGAACATCTATAGAGAAACAAGATACAAATTCCACCAAGAAAAGATTGCAGTGGTTAGTCAGAAGCAGAAGAAAAAGAATATTTGAGTGCCCATTTTGCTAAAATTCCTTGCGACACAAGACATATTTCTCTTGTAGTTATTCAGAGCATATAGCAATCTAATACAAAGTATATACTTAAATTCTGAGAAAGCCTTTAAAGATCTGACCCATAGATATTTAATGGGACTGGTAAAACTCAGGGACAAAGTTAATGGACAAAGAAAATAAGTATGCCATAATAAAAGGAAGCATATATCATCTGAAAAATGGCCATATAGTGAACTCTTTGACTCATGAAGATGCTATCAAGAAGGAAAAAGGACAAAATGTGGACTACTGACTACTAACTATCCAGGTAAGCTGTTTCCATGTCAAAGTCAGTCTTAATCCTCACTATTCTACCTCACACTGACTCAGTATTTGCTCTGGGGCTTCTGACAATTTCAAACATTAGTAGTATTTCAAAAACTTTTATTGAATAAATTTCTATCATTTCTGTTAACAGAGAAAATGCTGTTTTTAGGGTTGTGATCAAACAACAGAGTTTAAAAATAATACTTTCACAATTTCACGAAATCTCGACTTCCATTATTATTTTAGAAAATACTTAAAACTATCCCAGCCTTTCCCTTTTCTCCCTTTATCTTTCTTAGCAGAGCAGCACGTTATGACATGTAAGAAGGAGCAGAGGAAAAGGGCAAGGATTCCAGGGGTAAAAAGGCTGTTACTCCACTGGAACGACCTGCACTTGTCAATACTGCCACCTATCACTTGCCTGAGGTTTTATAACTTTTGTATATATAACTGACTTTCCTGGTATTTAGTAACAGCATTCAAATGAGAAACACTGGATTAACAGGAAGAAAAAAATTAGTATTGCTAAGATATGGCAGTAGCCTCATTTAAAAAAATTTTTTTTTCAAATCTTTATTGGCACATTAAAAATACACATCTTCATTGCATTCGACACCCAATTTGTACCAGAATATGACACGACTTCTCATTTTTTCCCCTTCCCCCACCCACCCTACAACTCCCGCCCACTACATACATAAGCTTTGTTTCCTTTTTATTACTATCACATTCTTTTTCCCATTATTTACTCCTACACCCACTTTGCTTTTAAAAATTTTCTATTTCACAATATCAACTATAATATACTAGAACTCATTTACATCTTCATTTTCTAACACCGGAGAAAAGATACGATATTTACATATCTGTGACCTATTTATTTCACTTACGAGGATGTCCTCAAAATACATCCATTTGAGTATGAATGACTCATCATTTTTTAATGGCAGAATAATACTCCATTCTATAAAAGAACCACATCTTCTTTATCCAGTCTCCTGTTGATGGACATTTTGGTTGTTTCCAAGATTTAGCAATCACAAACTGAGCTGTTATAAACATGGGTGCACATATGTTGCTGTGATATGAATCTTTTAATTCTTTTGTGTATATACCTACCAGAGCAATAGCCAGGTCAAATGGGACCTCCAATCCTAGCTTTTTGAGGGGTCTCCACACTGATTTCCATAGAGGTTGTATGAGTCTACACTCCCACCAACTCAAAACAAAATGTTAACAACCTTAAACCTAAGAGGCGTGTTGTTTTTCAATTACTAGTTTAGCTTAGGAAGCTTTGTATTTTATTTCTAAGGGCATTAAAATTTTTAATTGCACTATCAAAACCAAACCAAACACTAACCCCCAAACCCCAAACATATCAGATGTTTATCTTGAATACTTCACTATATGTTTGCAAAGATCAAATGAGGCTCAACATATAAAAAGCTGTGAACTATGTTTATGAAGAATAATCATTATGTACTAGTTATATAATAGTTATATAATTCCTAAAACACAGATACAAACAGCATGGTATATACATATTGGTAATCTAAAAAATAAAATCTGTCTGATTAATATCATTAGATAGTAACAAAAATTCTTAAAATCTTAAAAGATAAACCTGAAGCTTTTCTAGTCTAAAACAATAATCTAGTATAAAGCAAAATCACTATTCAAGTCAAGAGCAGAAGGCATGAATCTTCTAGTTATTGATTTTTATACAATATGGTAATAATCATTTATAGTTAGTGATGTTATATTCAGAACTTTAAAAAGTGTTTACAAATATAAACTCATTCTAATAACCTAGTTACAAACACTACTAATGCAAGAAAATCAGGGTTAAGTAAGTTTACCAAGCTCTTTCACTTAGCAAGTGTGAGTCAGGTCTGGAACCTAGGTGCTTTAACTCCAAACTCTATCTTCTTTTCTCCACACCAACTTTAGAAACAGGTTCCAGAGCATCTACTGATGATCTTGTCTCTCTGTAGACATATTCTTCCCTATTCTTACTGTTTCATCATCTGACAAATGAGACAAGGTAAATACAGTGGTTCCACACTTCCCTAAAAGCTAGGATGAAGGCAGAAATCTGAACTGGGACTATTTTACCCAAAGAACTGGTGTGATGATGGGGTGACAATAAGAATCCAAAGGTTCTTAGGGCCGGGGATTTAGCTCAGTGGTTCCGATGCCTGTCTTGCAAGCGCAAGGACCCAGGTTCGATCCCCCGGTAACCACCGTACCATAATGGGTGTGGAGACTCACGCCCAGCAGCAACCGGTACCACATACCACAGTGCCGGGCGTGGTGGCTCACGCCTGTAATCCCAGCACTCAGGAGGCAGAGGCAGGAGGATTGCTGAGATGTGAGTTTGAGGCTGAGCTCAGGGCCAGCCTGAACAACAAAGCGAGACCCTGTCTCAAAAAAAAAAAAAAAAAAAAAAGACCAAACGTTCTTAAAGAGACAAATTTAAAAGTGCCTTTTTCTCACTAAAGTTAGCGCAAATATGTAATTAAGAAAATGGTGTAGCTGGGTGTGGTGGTATGTGCCTGTAATCTTGGAAAGGTCAAGTAGAAAGACCACTGTCAGCTCAAGGCAGCATGGACTATATAGTCAGGTCAAGACCAACCTAAACTGCATAAAGAGATCATGTCTCAAACGAAACAAAACAAAACAAAACAAAACAAGGAGAATGAGATACGAAATTCGGAATGATAAAAAAAATTTTTAAATGAGCTTGCACCGGAAATCTATGATAAAGCCATTAGACAATCACTGCATTCTTCCACTTCCACTGAAAATATATTCTTTACATTGTTCTACCTGAAAATTTCTATGTGGTTAAAAATACACAACTTTTGTTATGTATTTTCCTTCCACTTCACTCTCAAAGCTCAATGTAGTACTTATATATGGTAGTCAGTTGTAAGAGTACTTAAACCATAGCCATACTAAAGATAGAGTCGCAATGTAAATAGGTAAGATTCTAGAAATGAGCTATCAATTTACTTTTTTCTTTTTTTAGACAGGGTCTTGATTTGTAGTTCAGGCTGGCCTGAACTCATTATGTAGCCCAGGCTAGTCTCGAACTCACAGCAGCCTGGCTCTGCTTCCTGAGTGCTGGGATTACAGGCTTGAGCCACCATGCCCGGTAATACGGCATGTGATACCAGGAATAAAACTCAGGATCTTGCACTTGCCAGGTAGATGCGGGAACCACTGAACTAAATCCCCAGTCCTATCTATTTACTTATTAAAAAAAAAACAATTTGGGCTGGGAATTTAGCTCAGTGATGCTGCACCTGCCTGACAAGTGCAAGGACCCCGAGTTCAATCCTTGGTACAAAAAAAAAGATATATGTATGAGTTTCAGTCAGATATTCAATTATTGACTGCTCCTTCTAATGCAGTGTCTTAGTAGAGGAAATAAAAATTACAACAAATTTTCTAGTTAAAATCATCATTATATAGGGATATATGCATACTTATGCTTTTAACAGCACCATTTATAATAGGAAGGTCTTGGAAACAGCATATATGTCCATCCACAGATGAATGGATAAGGTAAATGTACTGTTTATATAAAATGGAATATTACACTGCCATAAAGAAATAAAGTTGAGGCATTTGTAGCTAGAGGCAACCCGAGACCATAGTAAGTGAAATGAACAAGCTCAAATATCAACACACACACACCACAGAGCAAAATAGAAGTGAGGTAAACAGGAAGGGAAAGTTCAAATACTTCCTCAAATTATATATTCTACTTTAAAAATATTTCAATATATATGCTAATTCGTTTCACTTATACTAATAGTTTATCTTAGTTCACTAAGAAGAAAGTTTGTATTGTTATCTTTCTTTTTTATAACAATCATTCTGGTTTGTATCTTGTACTGTACTACTTTGAAGATAATGATACACAGCTTAATAACCAGTTATTCTCTTATTTAGTTATGAAAATGTTTTTTTCCATAAAACAAAAAAATTTTTCTTAGATTTCTGGAAAAAATATATATCAATTTTACTTATGTAGAAATCACTTACCTGCTATTAATTATCCAGATGATACAGTTAAGAATTAAGAAGTAATACAGAAAAATCTCTGAATTTCTCATGGTAAATATACTGAAACTCATGCATTTTCACTTTCAGTATTATCTTTTATGCCTTCAAGTTTACTTTTCATTTTTGATTCTCATTATGAACATAATCCTAGCAAAGTGAATAATTATTAGGTTTCCTAACTGTAACAGGTCAGAACAAATATGGGAGGTCTTCTAAGAATAAGCACACAAACAATAAAAAAATGACAGCCCACAATAAGAGCAAAAGATCATTTCAGTTTTAGATGGATGAAGAACTCACTCAGTATGTGAAATAAAACCTCATTATTGAGAAAAAATGAAGTGTAGTCATTACTACTTTATTCATAGAAAAACAAGATAAACAGAGAGGTTATCTTGTCCAGTTACACAGTAAATCATTATAAAAATGAGAGACATGTGATAAAAGATTCTTGTATTATCTAAACAAAAGAGGACACCTGAGGACTACCTACTGTAGTTAGGAATAAAAAGGGGATAAAGAATAAAAGTTACTTAAGCCAGAGAATGTGCCTGTGTGCCCACTCACATTTAATACAGTCAAGGTTTAAGGTGGACACAGTTCTATGGAAATTGTGACAGGCAATGAGTTCAAAGTAAAATTTCATCAATTTATTGATATTTCTTAATTTCTGTGACAATTCATTCTGATCAGGAAAACACAATCTGTGGCTCTTATTACATAAAACAATGAGCACATAAAACTGCTCTGTTATTATAAAGTTTGCTAACCAAGATCCAGGGACTGTCAAAAGACTACAATTTTACTACCATACATGCTTATACTTACTGATAGAATTGGACAGCTTATCAAGCCTAGTCCTGTCACCCATTTGTTTTCTTACATCACTATCTATGTTCTACATCCAGTTAATCCGATCCTAGTCCAAGCACATGGAGATTATTGAACTAGTAATCATAGCTGTCTTTTATTAGTGAAATCATAAACAACATGAATGCTTGAGTGTTTTTGGTACATTACATAACCAAGGAAAAACAGCAAACAAATTTACTTACTTTGTATCTTACTCCTCATTCTTATATGTTCAAACCTTTCCTGAGAGTTTTTTCGATATCCTGGGCCTAAAACAAATTCATATATTAAAATGTCACTTCACACAATTTGAAAGTCCATACTGGGCCAGGGATTCAGCTCAGTGGCACTGTGCCTGACTTGCAAGCACAAAGTTGTAAGTTTGATCCCTGGTACCACAAAAAAAAAAGTTTGTATTATAGTCCAGTGTTGTTATGTCAAATCTATCAGAAAGGAAAAATAAAGTAGGGAAGGAAAACAATGAAGGTAACAGCTTATGAAGTAAAAGAATCTCAAGGATCATATCAGTGAAGATGAACTCCTTTCTCATAGCGAAATATGTTTTAAATAAATACATTACGACAGTGTTGTTGAAACTATACCATGTGCAATTGCAGTGGGCTGTTTGTATTACTGAGAGCTGTAAGGGCTTGCCAATCACTGGATTATGACCTTACAGACAAAATTATACAGAAGTCCTCTCGTCTATATGAATGACTGAGGTTCAAAGATACATCACCATGGGCCGGGGAGTTAGCTCAGTGGTTCCGGCGCCTGTCTTGCAAGCGCAAGGACCCGGGTTCGATTTCCCAGTAACCACATAACAATACTGGGTGTGGAGACTCATGTCCAGCAGCAACCAGTACCACATACCACAATGCCGGGCATGGTGGCTCATGCCTGTAATCCCAGCACTCGGGAGGCAGAGGCAGGAGGATTGTGATGTGAGTTTGAGGCTGAGCTCAGGGCCAGCCTGAACCACAAAGCGAGACCCTGTCTCAAAAAAACCTAAAAGATACATCACCAGGACTTGATGTTATTTAATTGAAAAGTTAACTGTTTTCTCTTACAAGGGAATTAGTTATAGTAAAATAGTCCCAAATACATTTTTATATCACAGGGTAATTATCATGTACAGTACTAATGATCGGTAGATTAAAAAATAAAGAGAGAAAATTGACTTAAGATCTTATTTTCTTGACAGAGTAAAGCAAGGGTAGAAATAAGTGACTGAAAAGAAAGACTATTGATTACTTACTGTGCACTGAAGAATGCTTATTATAAGCTGTGGAGTCTTGACCTGAAGCAGAAAGCAAGAATAGGATCACAGAATACTTGGAAATTAAAACAAGAAAGATGTTACATAGATAAACAAACAAAATCAAACTTTTCTCTGACCAGAGTAAAAAAGTACAACAAACATATTTTTCCCTTTTCTAAACTTCAAAATGTTCAGAGACTGGACAAGAACATAAAATCAGTTTTAAAATCATAACCATCAAAATAGTGGCCATAGGCTGGGGATGAAGCTTAGTGGTACAGCAATTGCCTAGCAGGTGTGAGCACTTGGGTTCAATCCCTAGCACTAGAAAGAAGAAGGAAAAAAAAAAGGGCTAAATGTGTTCAATGTTTACTAGGTATTAAGTGTTATTTCACATTTTTTGAGAGAGGGTCTCACCGGCTGGTCCTGAACTCAGCCTCAAACTCAGCAATCCTCATGTCTGCCTCTGTGCCTCCCAAGTGCTGAGATTACAGGCATGAGTCACCATACCAGGCACTGTGGTATGTGGTACTGATTGCTGGTGGGTGTGACTCACCATACCCGGCACTGTTGCATGTGGTTTCCGGGAAGTGAACCCTGGACCTTGCACTTGCAAGGCATGCACCAGCACAACTGAGTTAAATCCCTGCCCTAACTTAATTTTTATACCTCATATGGTAGGTATGTTTTGTAACAAGAGAAAATGGAAATTAATTTTCCTGAGATTACATATTTGAAAGTAATGGGACTAAGTTTATATCCATATATAGTAGCACATAGAATGGTATATATTACATATGTAAATTTATGATCATTGAGAAGTAGATATGAAATAAAATTCTACTACAAGATTTGAAGGATAATTTTAAAATGATACTACTGGATCTTCATAAAATGACATCATAATAATAATCAGGTAAATTTCAAAATCTGTCCATTGGTACAAGTATCAATGTTAATTTATTGGCAATTTCACTTTTTTGAATACAAAAGCAACACATACTAGCTGTAACACATGTACTAGTCTAAGAATGTATAACTTAAGAATTTATGAATAGTGTATAGGTTAAATACCTATTATGTGCAGAATATTGAGTTTGGAAATACATGGTAAATAAGACAGATATATACTATAGATTTGCTTTCAGCCTATATTAGCAACATATTTTTAAAAACTATACATATGCTTTTTTATATATTATTTCATCATTATCGCTTCTCGGCCTTTTGGCTAAGATCAAGTGTAGTATATATTATTTCATCAAATTCTAAATACTCTGTAGCATCAGTTATATAGGGAGACACATTTAAGAGTTGTCAAAGATCAAAGATTTAGAGCAAAATAGGATAAATATTTACATGAAGAGTGATTTTCCACCAAAGATTTTCTTCTAATGTTGCACCAACTTAATCATTTATTATATTCCAGCTTATAGTCACTAGCCCAAAATCTGTTAAACACTAAAATTAAAAATCATAGAAAATGGAATTCTATGAACATAGTGATCATAAAATATTTCCAAAGGCCTTTTGTTTAATGTTTTACTTTTAAAAAGTGATGTAGAAGGGCCAGGGATTTAGCTCAGTGGTTCCGATGCCTGTCTTGCAAGCTCAAGGACCCAGGTTCAATCCCCAGTTAACCAGATACAATATTGGGTGTGGAGACTCACACCCAGCAGCAATCAGTACCACATACCGCAGTGCTGGGTGTGGTGGCTCACACCTGTAATCCCAGCACTCAGGAGGCAGAGGCAGGAGAACTGCTGTGATTTGAGTTTGAGGCTGAGCTCAGGGCCAGCCTGAACTACAAAGCAAGACCCTGTCTCAAAAACAAAACAAAACAAAACAAAACAAAACAAAACAAAACAAAAGTGACGTACAAAGAAGAAAATTCTTGAAGATTTTTATATACTAGGATATTTTCAGCTGATTAAATATGAAACAAATTCTGGAACTTGATTTAAAAATGGAAAAAATATTATTTCATATACATTAAGAAACATGTCCATTATAGATAATCTGCACAATACAGAGGATAATAAAACAAAAGAAAAAGTCACTGAATCTACTGTCATGAACAATCACTGTTAGCATTTTAGTATATTACTTTGTAATTTTTGTGCCACATTTTCACTGTATCATGAAAATTTTCCAAGTTTCAAAATACTGTATCAATCAATCTAAACTAAAATCAAACTAAAACCAAATTAACATATTTATATTGCAAGCAAGCATATTCAACAAATTATAGAAAGCAGTAGACTTTTACTGTCACTTAGAAAATTTCAAGGTCAGGTTTGAGTATAAAGAGTAACTCAAGAAGCATAATTAAGAGGTAGATACTGGGGAAGGTGTTTTATTTTAATCATTTGCTCCATTTCTTTTTTATTTACGTTAAATTGTAAAAGAAGATCTTTAAAAATAAGAGCAAAATTTGACCATGATCATAGGCACATCTGTAAGCACGGCTTTACTTACTTTGTGGTAATTTCCAAATTGATTCTGGACCTTGACCAGATGATCTGGTGGTTTGATCTAAAAAAAGAAAGTATATTAAAATTCATACTTAAGTTTTTTAATAAAACAACAGTACAGGTTGAATTCATGGAGTGATGAGTTATATCCTTAGACCTTTTTATTTTGAGATAAGGTAATGGTAAGTTGCCCATACAGGCTTTCAACCTGTGATCCCCGTCTTGGATTCTGGAGTAACTGGGATTACAGCCATAAGCTACCATGTCTGGCTGTATTTAACTATTCAGTATACATTTTATAAGAGAATGAATATTAATGAATCATAATGACTTTAATAATTGAAAGGGCATAATTTATTAAAACACTTTCAAAGAATCATGTTGTATCAAAAAATTTAGCTAGTCACGCTCCCCTAATAATTGTTTAAAGAAAAAAATTGAACATACAGAACACAGCAGATGATAAAACCTTGGAGCTGGTGAAAAATCTTCAAAGTTTAATGATCGTCCTAAAGTCCTTAATACACATTTTGCCTTAAAATTTTCTGGGAAAAGGGTAAGAAAGTATAGTAAATTTAGTAAAAATATAGAATTGAGTCATGAGATATTTTAGTTCACTCTTAAGACTTTTTGTTCAAATAATAATGGAATTTATAACTAAGTTTAAAAGTGGTCAGATTGCTATTTTGGAAACTGAAGCATCTGACATACATAAAAGTGGGGTGGCTAATTGTAGACGGTATACTATTCTTGTTAAAAAATTTCTGAGTTGGGCTAGAGATTTAGTTCAGTGGTTCCAGCGCCTGTCTTGCAAGTGCAAGGACCTGGGTTCAATCCCTGATAACCACATAACAATACTGGGCGTGGAGACTCACCCCAGCAGCAACCCCACATACAGCAGTGCCGGGCATGGTAGCTCATGCCTGTAATCCCAGCACTCGGGAGGCAAAGGCAGGATTGCTGTGATGTGAGTTTGAGGCTGAGTTCAGGGCCAGCCTGAACCACAAAGTGAGACCCTGTCTCAAAAAAAACCAAAAAAACTCCCCCAAAAAACTATGAAGTAGTGAAATAATAAGTTAGCTAATTTGTGAATACAAAAACAGATGTTTAATGGATGAAATTAAAAAATTCCATAAAACTCTAATATTTTTTCCTTAGTGATGACTGACCAGAAAATAGCCTTGGAGGACCACTATTTTTCTTTATAGGCCTCAATACTTTGTTCTTTTCCCTTTTTGCTGCACTAGTAATAGGCATTTCTCCTGCTCGCTAAGTAGTCTTCCACTGACTACATCCTCAGTCCTTTTTTCATTTTATTTTTGAGACAAGGTTTTAGGTTGCTGAGTTTAGCCTCAAACTTATTTTCTTAATTTCAAGATTTATTCAGTCTTGCTGTGCCTAGTAACACTTTGTTCTTTGGTTAAGAGTTTTCTTCTGTATGTAGATATATACTTCTCACAAGAGTACAAGAACTTACCAGTTTCTGTAGTTCCAACTAGCTATATGCTAGGGGCAATGGTAGTCAAGTGCTGGTTATATGAATGGCTTGATCTTTAATTTTTAGAACTTCATGTATAGTGCTTTATTTGGGTACCTGAGGCAACGCTCTTAACCACTATGTTACAGTATATGTGTATATATATATATATCTCTTTTTAAGATTTCTCTATCAAGAAATGAGGAAAACATGAGGAAAAGTGTGAAATATACAGAAAACCAAATGTCTATAAACACAGCTAATGGATTTAAAAATTGTTTTATTTATTTATTTATTTTTGTGGTACTGGAGATCAAATCCAGGGCTTCATGCATGTCAGGCACGTGCTTTCCAGACAGATGTGGATTATGGGCTGGGTCCCCAAAAGTGAAATGATGTAATAATTAAAATGATAGAAGAAATTCGCATAGTAAGGGAAAGTAGAGAACATTTTTCTGTGGGACTAAAATATAAAATTATACTCTTTATTTGCTGTTTATAAACTTATCCAGCATCCTCAATCCTCAAAAGTATTTTTCTTTAGTCAGTTATTTCTTCCAATTAAAAACTGTTAACACCAACTTCTGAATTTGAAAAACCTAGAAAAGTCATTAACTAAGAATACTGAAATGTCCCAAATACTAAGTAAGAGTGCTGGGTCCCACTGCCTATGTGATATTTATCTATAAAATTAAAAAAACAACTAATATTCTTTATTTGAGTACAAAAATAACGAATACTCAAGAAAGCCAAAACTGATTATTTAGCTATTACATATTACACTACTATTCAGGTGAATACATGGAATAAATATTTTTTGTCTGTATACTACTGGGAATTGAACGGAGGACCTTGGACATGCTAGGAAAATACTCTGCCACTGAGCCACAGCTCAAGACTTTTCAGAATTTTAAAGTTTCAAGACAGAGTCCTACTAATTTGCCAAGACTAGCCTTGAGCATGTGAACCTTTGGCTTCAGCCACCCCAGTTGCTGGAATTACATTCATGTAATACTATGGCTGGTGTAGAATCAGTGATTTTAATTGTTGTTTTCCGAGGCACAGATTATTTAAAGTATGCAACTTTTTAGAAAGTATTTTAAAGAAAAAGCAAATTCTCAGAATACCTGTGTATTTGAACTAAAAAGATAGCTCCTATAAGAAGAGTCATATGTATATAAATCAATGTTACCTCCAGATGCGACACTCTCTCTGGATCTGACCTTAGCAGTAGTGACATCATTGTAAGAACCATCATGGTCGTCATCTTCAGTTTCTCCTACAAAGAAGTAAATAATGCACTGGATATAGTCTCTAATGCTTAAAAGTTCTGGATTTAAAAAACATGTTAACATTAGAACGAAGGTTTTTAAAAAGTTCTTACTATTGAATCACAAAGCTCTAAATGAGCTAAAATTAAGCTCATTTGTTTCCTGACACAGCAAATTATTTCCTAAACAAATATTCATAGGAACACCTAAAGACTGTATTTTATGCTTTAATATAGTCAAAAATGAGCAGGTAAGTATTAAGAAGTGAAATATTTTTACTCTGTGAAGAGAAACTAAATATAGCCGTGTAATTAAACTCAGACATGATTAAGGCACACAGATGTGTTTTATATCAGTATGTGTGAATATGAATTAATGTATACATACATCACATGTATACATTTTGGTACATGAAGACTAATTGCAGATTATGCTAACTTGAAAAGGAACTAAATTTTATGGCTATAATTTTCAAACAGATTAGCACAGGCCAGCACATGCTAGAAATGCAAATATTAGCTTTGCTTAAAAGTAACTCAGATAAAACAATGTTTAAATGTCTAGAAAGGCTCACATCAATCATTCTATATGATTTTTCCTGTTTATCTTAATAGTTCATGATTTCTTTCCCAAAGAAAAATATTTTTTGCACTTAATTGAAATACCTATAAATTGCTTCATTTTGGGGGGTGGAGCACTGGGGATTGAACTAGTGACTATACTTGCAAGGCAGATGCCAGAACCACTGAGCTAAATTCCTGGCTCCAGACGGCTATTAACGTGAAGACAAAGAATATACGATATAATATTTTAAAAAGAAATACCTTCTTCAGAGAAATTGACCTTCTGTTCAACATTAGAGGACCCTAGAAGAGAAAAGCCATGTATATATGTAGTATCAGAAACTAAAGCTAAGGAATAAATAAGAGCAGCTAATTTAGACAAAATGAGCATAAAGATATAAAGATATTTTCTTGTGTTAAATTCCACAAAATCTAACATTTCCTTCTGGCTGCATCAGAAATAACTCAGATGCAAACTAGAATCAGAAATAGTTCATTTTTCCTTTAGTCACAGGTCTCTTTGTACTCTGAAATATAACTTTTTTTTTTTTTTTTTAGGTTTTTGGAGACAGGGTCTCGCTTTGTGGTTCAGGCTGGCCCTGAGCTCAGCCTCAAACTCACATCACAATCCTCCTGCCTCTGCCTCCCGAGTGCTGGGATTACAGGTGTGAGCCACCACGCCCGGCACTGTGGTATGTGGTACTGGTTGCTGCTGGGTGTGGGTCTCCACACCCAGT
>PVIR01001482.1:33279-73480 GCA_004026965.1 Petromus typicus | reverse complement strand
CTGAAATATAACTTTTGTGTGCAGAAAACACTCAGTATTACCTAGCCCTCATAGGTTTATATATGCTTGTTCTCCTGTTTGTCAGATTGACTATACCACCACAAAAATCATCCTAGGCAGATGCTTTACCACAGAGCTGCATTCTCAAGCTTTTAAAAGTTTTATTCTACTTTATTTTTTGGGGTACAGGGGTTTGAACCCACTCTACAACTGAACTACATCTCCAGCCCCTTGAATACATTTCCACTGGCTTGAACCATCAGTGATACATGCATGTCTGTGCCATTGGGCAGCTTGGATAACCGATGAGACGTGCATGCATGTAATAACTGACAGTTCAGGGAATACAGGTGGCAAGACAAATTACAGCCCTGTTGTGAATGTGTTAACTTTTTTTTTTCACTTTGTGACCAGGTCTTGCTAAATTGCCCAGATAGGATTCAAATTTGCTATTCTGTCTCAGGCTCTCTAAATGTTGGGATTACAGATTTGTGCTGAGACAGTATCATACTAAATTGACTAGATTGGCCTAGAATTTGCAATCCTCTTGCCTTAGTCCCCTCAAATCAAGTTTTTAGTCCACTAGTACATTCAAAGATAAAATAAGAAAGTTAAAAAAAAAGAAAAAAGAAAAAATTCCAAAATCCTTTTCCTAGTTTCAGCATGGCCATTTATGTAATTTCTCAGAGGAACAGAAAGTTTTAAAAAATGCATGAGGAAATCATATCAAAAATACTTTTAAGGCCAAGGATTTAGCTCAGTGGTTCCAGCGCCTGTTTTTCAAACCCAAGGACCTGGGTTCAATCCCCTGGTAACCACATAACAATACTGGGTGTGGAGACTCACACCCAGCAGCAATCAGTACCACATACCACAGTGCTGGGCGTGGTGCCTCACACCTGTAATCCCAGCACTCAGGAGGCAGAGGCAGGAGGATTGCTGTGATGTGAGTTTGAGGCTGAGCTCAGGGCCAGCCTGAACCACAAAGCGAGACCCTGTCTCAAAAACCTTAAAAAAAAAAGAAAACAAAACAAAACAAAACTTTTAAATGCAGTATTTTTATAGGAGCTAAAATGTCAAATTATCAAAATAGAGATGCAGTATATTTTATGTTTCTTTTCAGCTTTTATATCTATTGATTTTAATCTCTATAGGCTTTTTAAAAGTATAAAAGTTGTCAGTACCAAAACAGAGTCAAATATATCAACCCTAAACAGAATGGAGCTGGGAAGCCATCAAGGAAGAATCTTCACGGTTTGTTTTGTTTTTGTTTTTGAGTTACAGACTCACTATGTAGTTCCGGCTGGCCTCCAACTCATTGTAATCCTCTTGCCTCAGCCTCCTGAGCTCTAGGATTCCAGGCATGTGCTCCCATGGCTAGCTTCATGCATGTAAGCTTATGAGATTATATATATATATATGCATATTATATACTATGTATATTATGAAGAATCTGTGAAACCACAGTTCCAGATTAGTCATTTCTATGAAGACATTGCTCTAGCAGCAGCCACAAATCAATCACCATCTCCTAAAACTGCTGCTGTTGCCAATAAGATTTAAAAACTCACATAGCTTCTCTTCTGTCTTTAAAAGCAGCTTCTGGCCCATCCTCTTTTGACACACCCATTATATGCACATCCTGAACTGCAACCCCTTGCAATCTGTGAATTAAGTCTTTTGTTTTGAAGAGTTGCTGTCACTCCTTTTAGACTGACAGCAATGAAGATTGTGGAAAGAAATTGCCAATTAATTATATGGTGAATTTGAAATTTTTCACATTAATTAATTAGTACAGTACTAGTTAAGAGTTCCACTGAAAATACTTCTTCTTAAATGTGGCAAGTACAAATCAGTACCTGATATGTTTGCCAATATTTGTTGTAGAAGAAAGCTAACCCTGAGTACTGTTTCTCTTAAAGTTTTAAAAATTGTATTTCCATTCCTTACAGAAATAATTATCTCCTCCTTTACTTTCTAATTATTTACAATAGCATAGCACCTTTGCTCATGTATATGACTATGTACTTAACATGAAAGTAAGAAATGCTTTAAGAGCTTGTAAAACTCACAAGTTTTCCCAGGTATTTTGAAAGTTGAACGTTTCCACTACACACTTTACTATTCCTAGAGATTTACAACATGTACTTGGTGTGAGCACTACTCTGGAAAACATAAACTTTGTCTATTCTCTTTTTACCTGGGGACAAAAACATAAAAGTATCATATATGACACTGAATGCCTTCTCAAAGGAAAATTAGATAGAATATAAAGTCAAATCCTGAATTTACTCTTAGAACAAGCAAATGACAATTTGGGTGACTTGTTTCGTTCCTGCCATCAGTATAAATAATGAGTTGGCAAATTTTTTTTGATCTCTTTCACATGTGTTTTTCTTTCAAAATTATAAAACTGTTTCTTAGTTTGCGGACCATGCAAAAGCAGATCATGAGACAGAAACACACAAAAAAAACCACATAAACAAACCAGATGTGGGATAGCCTAAAGGCTGCAGCTTGCTGATCCCTAGGATAGAGGCCACTGAGGCTGTTCAAGACCAATGATGCTTCTGAGAACACAAGAATGGGGCAGCAGGAAGAAAACATCACAAGAATCCACATGCCACAAATGGCCATGACATGTAATCTTAGATGTGGCAACATTACTGTAAAAGGAATCAAAGGGTGTCACTCTGTATACTAATCCATAGAAATTACTTCAAATTGGAAAACATTTTTTTCTAATTAAAATTTCTAGTTAAACT
This sequence comes from Petromus typicus, assembly GCA_004026965.1. Lineage (NCBI taxonomy): Eukaryota > Metazoa > Chordata > Mammalia > Rodentia > Petromuridae > Petromus > Petromus typicus. The sequence goes on along the minus strand of PVIR01001482.1, from coordinate 70,715 downwards.
TTTATTATACAATACTTATAAAAATGATTTTTAAACCTAGCATAGTAAGAGTGTGAGGTTATTTCAACTCCAAATTCTCTCCCAAATAAGAGTCTTCATAAACTTTTACGTTTTTAAATAGATTACTTGAGAATCTGTGAGTATAAGTACAGTATAAAGGTTACACTGGTTTATACAAGAATCAGTTTCAGTACTCAAGACACCAATAACCCTAAAGTCTCTAAAAATCAGCCTGAACTTAAAAATGAATATAGCATACTTACAAAGAAAAATGAAGTTTTCCTCTTTTTGCCTTAAAATATAAAATTAAGCCCAACCACATTTAACGTAGGTTTATTTAAAACTAACAGATCATGGGGCTGGGGAGATAGCTCAGTGGTTCCGGTGCCTGTCTTGCAAGCACAAGGGCCTGGGTTCCATCCCTGGTAACCACATAACAATACTGGGTGTGGAGACTCACGCCCAGCAGCAATCAGTACCACATACCACATACCAGAGTGCCGGGGCGTGGTGGCTCATGCCTGTAATCCCAGCAGTCAGGAGGCAGAGGCAGGAGGATTGCTGTGATGTGAATTTGAGGCTGAGTTCAGGGCCAGCCTGAACTACAAAGCAAGACCCTGTCTCAAAACATAAAAAAAAAAAAAAAAAAAAAAAACTGAACTTTTTATTTAAAAAATCCTAAATTCATTTTCTGAATCAAGTGAAAACCCTTACTGGTAAGTTGATATTCCCTTTCTTTAAACAGTAGCAACCTAACAAAAGGAAGTAAAATCTACAAATTTTTATGTCATGTTCTTAGATGACTTTAAATGACAGTATAAGACACTTTTCTTTTTTTGGTACCAGGGATTGAAGTTGGGAACTTGTACTTGTGAGGCGTGCACCAGAACCACTGAGCTAAACCCTTGGCCCAGTATATAAGACGATTTCTGACTGAATAAAAACTGATTAATTACTGTTATTAGCACAGTATCCCAAAAGCTGGGCAAATGAACAGAATTAGATATAAACAAACCTAATTCATTCATTTTAGTATTTTCATCTGTTCTGTATGCGGAATCTGCAAGAGAGATGAAGAGAAAATGATTAGAGCAGAAAGGAAATGTATCATATGCTTCTTTACCACAAGTTTAAAATCTTAACAGATCTTTATCATTCTAATAGTTGCAAGAACAGTCAACTATAACTTTATCAAAACTTAATTTTTTCCTGAAGGGAATGATTGAAAAGTAATAGAAGCTTAATGTAAAGATAAATAAAATTTCCATTTTAGTTCCAAGACAAAAGCATCCTTAAGGGCTAACAAATACAGTACATTGTGTGGAGTGACCTTACTACTTTCTGAGTCACAGAATCAGTCAAAGGGCAACAATTTTTAAGGTTTTAGTAAAAAAATATTGAGACAGGGAAATTTTACAGCTTAAGTCTGACATTTTTTATTGCCATAATATAGTGAAGGAAAAAAAGTTCAAAACCTTAGTTTAAAAGTTTCAGATGAGCACAACAGAACCATAGTGATATATAAGAACCAACCTTTAAAAAAGAATGGAAAAGGCCTTTTATGGTATGGAAAGATTTCTCAATATGTATGAAAACTAAAAACAAACAAGAAGGTACAGAAAAAAATAATTACTAGGCCAAAATTTCTTTTTAAAAGGGAAAAAAGGTAATTTGTACATGAATTTTAACTCTCCAAAAACATCTGAGATACTTAGGAAACCAATACTGCTTGCTTCTATGAGGAGATTGAGGGACTAAAAGACAGTAGTTGTAAGGAGACTTTTCCCTGTACATCCGCAGCAACGTTTGAGTTTTGAACCATATGAAAATATATAGTACTATATTTAAAATTCAAATCATATTTATAAGAAAAGTTTAAAAATAGACAAAGTAATCTCCTACCAGATCTTGTGTTTCTCAGAGGGGGTCTACGAAGGCTCATTACAGGATCTTCACTGGTCACTGATATAGGAAAACATTAAGAAAATGTAGTAAATTTATTATAAATCATCCCTTTACTTAAATCAGCACAGGCTTATAGAGCTTTTCATTATGCTATAGATCTAAAGATATGTTTTCTCCAAGTAAGTGACAAAAATGAAATAGAAAGGCCATGAAGAAATTTGCAATTGCTTTCAGTATACTACACTGAATATTTTACTTTTTTTTGAGACAGGGTCTTGTTTTGTAGTTCAGGCTGGCCCTGAACTCAGTATGTAGCCCAGGCTAGCCTCGAACTTATAGCAATCTTCCTACCTCTGCCTCCTGAGTGCTAGGATTACAGGCATGAGCCACCACACCCAGTGCTACGGTATGTGGTACCAGGGATCAAACTCGGGAACCTGAACTTGCCAGATAGATTCCGGAACCACTGAGCTAAATCTCCATCCCTGAATACTGTTGGTGTTTTTTTGAGACAGGGTCTTACTTTGTAGTTCAGATTGGCTCTGAATTCACTATGTAGCCCAGCCTAGCCTGAGCCACCATGCCCAGCATTGTTATAACATACTGTATAAAAAGAAAGGAATATTAAATAAAATTCATCTGAATTGCTCAAAAACAACCAAAATCTATACTATCGTACCAACTCAATGAGATATTCCATTTGTGATTTATGTTTACTATGGATTATTAAATGTTATATTTGAATTTTAAAGTTAGCTTTCTAAGACATATACTTTCTCCAACTATTTATTGTATTTGTCCAAGAAATGTAAAGGCTTATTTTATTTTTTTATTGAAATCTTTATTGCTACATTACATATACATATCATGATTGCACTCCACAATGAGAATTTGTACAGTATATGACACAACTTAATTCTCATTTTTTCCCATAGTCCTACCCACCCTACCACCCCCTTATATACATAAACTGTTTCCTTTCTTTTTTGTTATAATCTTATTAATTTTCCCCTTCACCCTATTTCACTTTGAGTATTTTCTATTTCACAATAATATATCATACAATTCTAGAACTCATTTACATCGCAAAGGCTCATTTTTAAATAAAATGTTAACATCAGTCATAGGTGTAGGACTTACGGAAAAGTCAATTTTATCAAATAATATGGTAGTTTTAATCTTAAAATTAGTCTAACACAGTATAACTTAAAACCCCATATATATCTAAATTTGGATTTTATGTTTTATTTCAGTCATCTATCTGTATAGAAAGAAGTATCTCAGATGTTAGCAGTTTACTCTTAGCTGTTTAGAATTTATATATTTTTAAAAATAAATCTTGTACATGTGTTGGCAAAGGTAAATTTTACTTACCATTAGTCCTAATATTACAGCTAGTTCTTTTTCTCTGTATTACCAGTTTTTTCTGGTTTAATCAAAAGCCTGAAACTGAAAATCTGGTTTTGTTCGCTTTTTACTAAGCTATGTTTAAATAAAAAAATACACACACATAGCTCAATGACTACTTTAGCTCCCATCTTTAGATTTAAGTAGCATTTTCTGTTGTCCTGCCATATAAAACTCTAGGTTAGATGCTCCAAGGAGACAGAGTATGAGAGAAAGGTTAGGAGAGTGAAGTCACTAGCATCCCTCCCTCACACCCAGCATCAAGTGTGAGACTGGCACAAAACAGGCATCCAACAACTATTTTCTGAGTTGTACAACATCTATAGAATAAACACTTCTGAGCAGTGTTTATTATCTGTATATTTATTGTGTACAAGGTGATTTTACATATATTATCTCATTTCTCCAGGTCTCTATAAATTATGTAGGACCAATAACACAAGGGGTACTGTACCAGCTGAGGCTCAAGGTGGGTAGGAACTTGACCAAGACCCAGTGAATTCCACATTATGCAGCCATGCTTTTATAGTGGTCCTTAAATATAGATCTAATTTAAACTTTTAAAAACTTACTCAATATATTCTACTATAAAATAGTTTTATAATGGTCTGGGGTACGATACTCAAGTCTTTGTGGGTAAGTTCATTTAATTTAAAATTTTTCTTTTTTAGTATTAAGGATTGAAGCTAGGGTCTTCATAGTGAATTCTTTTTAAAATTTTGAGACAAGGTCTTAATCACAAAACTTCTAAGGCTAGGTTCACACTTCAATCTTTTAAAGTGTTGTTATAGCCATTTTTTTTATAAGTTTAGTCTAGATTTTAAAACTGACAGATTTCTGCTTTTTTATGACATATAACTAAATTTGTAAATAAACTCAAAGATTATGATTTCTTTCCAAATAGCTTGGAAAATATGATGACACCATTCATTACTCAAAGTATCTTGCTAAAATATATTTTATAATATTAACACAATAGCTGGGTGTGGTGGTGCATGCTCTGGGGAGGCCGAAGCCGCAGGACTGCTGCAAGTTCAAGGACAGCCTGTGCTACAGGGTGAATTCACAGCCAGCCTGATCAACGCAGTGAGACCTTGTCACAAAACCAAAAAAATAAACACCCAAAAATATTCACACAGTGACATGGGTTATTTAAGGAATTACAAATAAAAAAATGTTTATTTGAAATTGAACCAGAAGTAGACACATAATACTCTAAATTGAGAATAGAATAGTTCAAATAATAATATTATAGGTAACATTAATAAATCAGGCCCTGGACAATAAAACCCAGGCATAATTGGGCATGGTGGCACATATACACCTGTAATTCCACCATTGTGGAGGAGGAGGCAGGAGAAGCACAAGCTCAAGGTCACTCTGGGTACATGGCAATACCACTCTATCTCAAAAAACCCAAAACTTTCTAGTGATAGGTACCTGTAGAAATAATAATATTTGTTGGAAAACAAAACCCAAAACCAAGCCAAACATAAATAAAACAACAAACTCTGGGAGTAACTGGCTTTAACAGTTCCATTCCTATTCCCAAGAAAAGAAAAATTGGAAAAGCCAAAGCATTAAAAAGAAAACTGAATTTAATCCTTTCTCAACTTAAAAAAATTTTTTTAAGTTTTAAAAACTTAAGTGATATGTTATATGTACCCTTTTTCCACATTACATTGATTCTAAGACTTTTTAAAACACTTTAATATCTTTAAAATTGAGATGCATCATATAACCTGTGGCATATTACGATCAATTACCAGAAAATAGGAAATACTTTTTCCTCTGGGTGCAACATAAAAGAATCATGGTGTATCTTACAAATGATGGCATCTTGGTTTGATAAACAATATTAAAATGATAAGATAATATTGTGTGAAGATCTTACTATACTAAAGTTTTAAATAGAGAGTAATGTGACATAATCACTTGACACTTAACCTCCCCAACCAGATAAGTACTACACGGGACAGTAGTGACAAGGTTCTTTGGGGCAAGGAAAAGATTTTGGAGAAACCTGGGTCTGAGTTTTGACTCAATCACATATCATGTGACCTTAAGAGAATCGTAGATATTCTGAGCTGCTCGCCAATAAAATAGTTATGTTCTTTATCCTGGAAGGTTCCAAGGATTAACATATACAAAGTGGCTTTTTGAGTGCATATTCAAGGTTCCAACTTTGTCTTTTTTTGGACACATATCAACATAACAAATTCAAGTGAACAACAAAAACACTGAATGAGGTATGACTTGGGATCCTTGATGAATCTTTGATGAATATGTATGTATTTTTAAAAGGTGGCAGGTAAACCAGTAATGGTGATACACACGTGTAATCCAGCACTCTGGGAGACTGAGGCCAGAGGACTCCAAGTTCAAGACTTGCAGACTCTGGCTCAAAATAAAAAAGGACCGGGGATGTAGCTCACCGCAAAGGCCCTGGCCTCAATCCTGAGCGGCAGATAACAAGAAAAAAACTGAACTATTCTTACCTGGAGCTTCTTGTGTTCTGACAGATTTCTTTGAGACTGTTTGGTTTGTAACAGTCTGAGAAGATGGTTCATCCTCTAAACAGAAGATATGACAAGAGTCAAAATTCAGGATATGGTACATAGCTGAGGAGATTATCGCACAGACTGTTTACTTTAGTAGATTCATTGTTTTTAGAAATGTGCAATTAAACTCACCAAAGCTTAGAAATTAAACTACTACTAAGACAGAGCAGGCAATTCACCAAATATAAAAATATTTACCACTACTGCTTAACAACAAAAACCCATGTAGTTAAAAGTTGGCTTGAAAATCAAAAATGACATCGATGAGAACTGGAAGATTTATAACAGAGATAAATTCCTTACAAAAAAAAAAAGCCCATGTAACTCCTCTAGGCTCACTGGGACAATTGGTACAAAGTGACATATTTACATTGCCTCCCATGTGCACAGCATTCTCCCAGGTACTGAGAGAAATAGAGAATCAACACAAATACTTGAATAGAAAGTATATGGTATGTCACATAATTCTGCAAAATTTGTCAATTTAGAGGCAAAACATAGGAGTTGAACTGTCTTGAATTGTTACATCCAAAAGTAATCTATATATCTTTAACAAAAACTTTGCAAAATCTAGACTTCAAATTTATCAGCACTTTTAAATGTGACCAAGTAAACTTGCAGCCTATTGATGTGCTCTAAATTGAAAAATCCATATAACCAGTGTACATCGTCTCCAATTAAAACTATGTAACCCACTGTGATTCAATTGCTCTGATTTTTCCCTCAGAGGCAAGCGCTTTACATGAGGCTTCACCTGTGACTGTTAGATCTAGCGCACGTGTTATGTATGGCATTAAGGAAACTGGCTCATCTGGGTCACACATGAAATTAGTATACTGATACCACCCCACTTCTGATTCGTTTATAGGAAAACTCTCTAATTAATCAAGTCTTGTCCTTTTTTGGTTCTCGTGACAGGGTCTTGCTGTGTGTTTCAGGCTGGCCTCAAACTCAGAGCAACCTCCTGTCTCAGCCTCCCGTGTGCTGGCGCTACAGGTGTGGGCCACCACATCCAGTTTTGTCAAGATGATTACAATGAGGGCCTCCCACAGGGTAACTGATGACAGCGACAACTATACTTCAGAAGAAAGACCAGCTGACTTTGTTGACATCAGAGTTTCAGCTCAGAAAACTGAGTTATCCCATTTTGGTGTAAGAATTGAGTAGACAATTCCCTAACTCCATTACTCTACCTCTTGAAATTCTTACTCAAAATTTCTCCTCCCTCTCCCCAGCTGGGCGCGGATGGAAAAGACTGGAAGGTTAGAACCATGATCCTCAGTTCTGGGGGCTTCTGAGAACCAAAGAGGGAAATGGAAGTGGTTTCGATAAAAATACTTCTGCAGAGGGAACGGAAATGAAACCAAGACTGCAGTCTTCCTCAGTCCCTACTACCTCTAACTCAACGCGCCCTCCTCAACGCCTGCAGAAAGAGGGGATCCAGGCTCCCCTATGTTCCTGCCCCGGGATGGGCAGCGTTTCTCGGCTCTGCCCGGCTCGCCCCGCACGCCGGTCTTTACCCTCCTCCGGCCCGTGTCTCCTTCCTGCCCGCGGGTCCGGGACCCCAGGCTGGGGCGCAAGGCCAGCAGGGTTTCAGGAGCCCCGCGGCGGCTCCACCTAGCGCCCGCCCCGCTGCGCGCCCCCGCCTGCTGCCCGCTCCGCGCGCTCCCGGCTTGCGGCGAGACTGTTAGCTCCGCGGAACTCACCTTCGGAGGAGAGAGAGTCTCGAAACCCTCTCCTGGCGGTGACCGGCGACGGCTGCGGCGGAGGCTGCTGTGCTTGCTGCTGCAGAAGGCGGGGAGACCTTCGCGTGTTCATCTCTTCGGCTTCGTGAGCTCGGGGCTGTCTCCGCTGCCGAGACCGAAGGTAGTAGGTGTTTTCTCTCCCTTCCTCTTTCGCAGAATCCGGCCGGAACTCTTGTGGCGGAGTTCGTCTTCCCGCCGGGGACCTTTCTTTGGCTCCCCGGGGCTCGAAGTCGCCGTACACTTCTGGCGGTTGCTCTGAGAACCTCACTTCCCGTCGGCCCTGCCGTGACGGAGGAGTTCCGTACGCAGGCGCGTCACCGTCGCCGCCATCTTGAGAAGCGCGGCGGCGCCGTCCCTCCCGCAGGGGCGCCCTGGGCGTGACGTACAGCCCCCACCATTGCCCCTCCGTCTCCGCCCGCCGCCCCTCGTCCGCCATAGTTGTTGGCGTAGCTGTGGTGAACCGAGGCGTTGGCTTGGCGGCCCTAGATTTTCTTACTGGTGGTGTCAGTCGCTTCTCGGGGATGTTGGGTGGTGCCCGGAATGGTCAGGGAGGTAGTTGAGAGTCGCCGGGACCGCCACCTGCGTCGTCGCTGCTGTGCCGCAAACCTGCCTCTGGGCCCATGGTGTGTCTGAGGGCGATGGGAGAGGCAGTTCCCCAGCTGGGTCAGCTGCTCTGGGTCACTCCCGCCTCCTGGCTGGAGGCACCAAAGAGGAGGAGAAGGGGGAGGAGGACATCCCGGTCCTAGGTTGGGGGAGGGGGTGGGGACGACGGCCCTGAGGCCGGGCCTGCGGTTCGTGTGACGTCCCGCTGCTTGTCTCCCGAGACGCGCCCCTCCCCCCCAGGGTCCCCTAAAGGACCCGGGAGAAGAGGGCGGAGAATATCGAATTGAGCCTCACCGCCCGGGCTGTTGCGCAGTTTCTTTGCAAACCTATCTATTGCCACCTTAGCCATTCCTTTCCGAGTATCCCTAGGAGGAGTGAAGGTCAGAGAGATTTTTTTTTCTTGTATCGTCTTGGGGACAGAAATCGAAGTTTCAAGTTAGAAAGATTTGCCAGTTTCAACTCTCCATTCACCTGTTGAAGTTATGCAAAATCGTATCTAAAGTCGTACTTATTGAATAGATTTTTTTCCATTTGCGACCAGTACTCGACACACAACCTTATTCTTTGGTTTTTTACACAAAAGTTCTATTCCAGCAAGACTGTTAGGAAAACTGTTAGTGCTGTATTATGCGGAATGAGAATTAAGTATATAGTTTAATTAAAGGTAGCACTGTAGTTTTAAATTGATGTTCATTGTTTTTATTTTGCTTCTGTCATTGCAGTATTCATTTAACAGAGTTCCTACGTTGAATTTACCTCATAAAAACAAGTTCTGCTTCGTATATTTACAGATGTAGGTACTCTGCAATTACCTAACCACGACTAGGGAAGATGATTAAATTGGTATAAAGTGTAAATTCTTTGAAAGAAAGGTAATTACTTTCAATTATATAACTTTGAGAACTTTCTGAGGTTGATTTAAATAAGCCTAAATGTAATTTGGGTACCAATTATAATTATGGAGAAATTGAAAGTATCCAGCTTTTCGTTTTAAATACTCATTTTGTTACTTAAACTTGCACAAAGTTTAGATTTTTATGTTTTCACATAAAACATAAATTTTCACATATATTTGGCCACATACGAGGAATTACATGAATTAGGTTTTAACTTTTGGAGCTTAGTTAACTTTATTTGCTATATTCAGTATAGTCAGTGGAAGAAGAATAACAAGACTGGTACTCTCAGTTTTTCAAGGAAAAAGTGAAAAAAGTTCTTTGTTATTTGCCTGGGTTAGCTGGTCTGCTTGGAATATTTGTCAGACTCTTCAACAAAGTGCTGAAAAGTATTGATATTTAATATATGACTTTTAATTTTCTTTTTCAGAAACGCTTTCTCTATGAGGTAGCTGATTAGCACATACTAGTAAAAGTTCTTTAATAGACATACAGTAATTATTAAAGGATATAAAGTTTACACTTAATATACTAAGCTCACTGTGAACCTTAGTTAAATATACTAAGAGCCTCTTTAAAACATTTATCAGCGCAGGTGGTTATAGAAAGCTGCATACTGGCTTGTAAAGCTTCAGTTTGTGGGACACCTAAGGAGACTAGAGGCTGTACAGTTAGAGAAGTTCTATAGAGTACTGAATAATCATTAAATATTATTTTTAACTAAAGTGTTTGAAAATGCATAAGAATAACTTTTCAGAGAAATGAATAATTAGGACGTTAAAGTAGATTCCAAAGCAGGAGAAGGCAACTTTAGCATTAGTACATACATTTGCTTAGGATTTTCCCTCTTTTTGTCTGGGTTATAACTACGTAATCTTAGCTGTGTCATAACTGCCTCCCACACCTAGGGATTTTACAAATAGCAAGCTTTCCTTACGACAGTGAGTGAAAGCTAAACTCTCATCAAGCCAGATGTTCTTGTGTATGTGTTTTCCAAACCACAAGGGTGGCTCCTAAGAAGCAACATGACAGACAGTAGACTGACTCATAGCTCGTATTATAAAAGATTTGCCAGGCCTCCAATCAGCAGTTAATGAATTCAAGAAAAGTGGAGCAATTCAGTCAATCAAAAGACTGGTAAGAGAAGCAATGGTTACAACAAAGTATATTAATTCACGTTTACTGAATACATTGTGCTAACAAAAATGAGGACAAATTTACTCAGAATTTGCCATACATTGTGATAACTGTAGTAGAGAAGTTACATTCACAAAAATATTGTAAGTTGGATTAGTAACTGGCATTAATCTACTTACCTAGATATTAGGGCTAGGTCTAGAAATCCTGTCTTCACTTTGGATTTTAAAAAAAAGCTTTTAAAATACACTTTCATGATTCAGAGTCTAAGTGTGTAGTTCAGGCTCATCTTGTACTTGCTATATAATCTAGGCTGACCTTGAAATTTATCTCTATTTTTAGTTGATTTTGTTTTGTTTTGTGGTATTAGGGATCAAACTCAGGACCTCTCTGACCCATAAAGCTAAATCTTCAGACCACTTTGAAATTTAAATTACCTTTTCCCCCTCAGCCTATGGAATCTTATAGGCATGTAACATCATATCCAGTTTAAAGCAGCTGTTTTAAATGAAACATTTAAAAATAATTTTTATAGAAGTTTTTCTTTTAAGACAAGCAGAAATCCAGTTTAACAGAAAGCATCAATTCATTGTACATAATCACATTTCTTGTTTGATAACAGATTTTAGCTTAATAGTGGCAAAATTGTTAATTTTAGTAACAAAAAGATTTAAAAGTTAAGATGAATTAAAGGCAAATATTCTCCAAGTGATAGGAAACGTTTTAAAGATAATATAAATGTTTATTTGAAAATGTTACACTGAAATTAAGAGAACAATAAAGTGAATAGGGTATGTTCTATTTACTATCTTGAATTAGAAATTGCAGTCAATTGTTAGGATCTGAGAGTCTTCCCAAATCCACTGGCATCTGTCAACTAAAGATGATTGATGGACTAGGGTACTTAATATGTTACTTGATAAATCAATAACTTGAATATTTGAGCTTCTGTGTACTAGGCAGTCCTGGCTATATAGCAGTTATCGAAGTAAACCAACCTTTGGCCATCTTGAAGTTTATTTTCAATGGGCAGAGTCAGACAAAAGAGTTAGACAAAGTCCCCAGGTGTGGTGGCTCACGTCTATAGTGCCAACACTTGGGAGGCAGAGGCAGGAGGATTGCTGTGAGTTTGAGGCTTGCCTGGGCTACATAATGAGCTCAGGGACAGCCTGAACTACAAAAGCGAGAGCCTGTCTCAAAACAAACAAACAAAAAACATAAAATAGTTGATTAGATATATGAAAAAAGGAGGAAAAGAAATTAATTGGTGTAGGTCAAGAACAGAAATTTTGGACTTAATTGACTTTGCCCTTTACCAAATACACGTTTTGGGTAAATTGCTTACAATCTATCAATTTTCTTTGTTAATAAAGTGAGTAGATCAAACCAATAGCTATTTTTGATTCATCATTTACTATTTTTTAGCACATATGCTACTTAAGGGATCCCAATAACTATGTAGCTGTATAGCTTTGCCCCCATGTGACAGAGTGAACTAAGGTTTTTGACGGACCAGGTATTTTGAGGACACTGTCTTAGTGATAACAGTCTGCACTCCAAGTTCTGTCTGACTGGTGCTTCTGTGATGCGGACTACCTCTCACTGTTTTGGTTCAATAAGTTTACCTAATCTATGTGTATCAGGTGGTTTTAAGAATCAGAGTGTTTAGATATCAGGGAGTGCAGTTCTGTCAGATCGTTGAGATAATCCAGGCCGTCGGTAGTTCCTTCCTAGTATTATAAGGCGGTTCTAGAAGACTAGTCTTATGGAAGGGGTCTAGCGTCGGGGGAGGAGAGAAGGCCGGAGGCGAAGGAGGGCGACTACGGGTCCCAGCATTCCGCGGGCTGGCGCCTCCTTCCCTGCGGAGGCGGCGGTCACGTGGGCGGGGCCGGCCGACATTCTGCCGCTGCAGTGTAGAAGTGTGTCCCGGTGTCGTGGAGCAGAAGGAACACCCTAGACCGAAGGGCACCCCTGATATTGACAGTTTCACGGCTTAAAATCCCACTAGAATTTGTAAGTAAAAGAAAAAAAAAAGAATATGTAACTTTCCTATGTTTTAGTATCTGAACTGTTGTTTTCTTCTTTCAAAAGGTCTTTCAGAGATCTCTGCCCACCCCCACCTCCCAAAGGCACAAACGGAAAACAAGGTAAGTTGAGGGTATATTTTTGTCTGGGAGTAAAACAGAGAACAGAATCTTTTAAACATTAAGTTAAAGTGAGAGTAAATTTTTGGTTCGGACCTTAGGATGAAAAGCAAAATTCCTTAAGTTTCCAAACTAATGTAAACGGGAAATTTTGACGACTAATCAGGTAGGAATTACTCCCTTTACCTCCATGTCTGTCAGGATCCCAGTAGTTGTCATATTAATCCTTAAGAGGTGGTACTTTTATTTATTTTTTAACTAAGTGGTGCTAAAAAAGAACAAAGTTTGAAATTTTGGTTAGATGTATAGTTACACTTACATTTATGTAATCTGAGTTATATTTTATACCTGATTTTAAAAAATCACTCATTTCCTCTTTTAATCAGCATAGTCTGTAGTAGTGCTCAGAACTCTATCATTAGTACTTTTTATCTTTAGACTTTATACTATTAAACAGATCTGGAGATGAGATACAGTATTCTGAATAAACAGACCTTTTATTTTATTGTCTTTAGGTTTTAAAACATTTAATTTGTAGGCAAGATCTTTTCCTTGTTTTTATTTTCTAAGAATTGCTACTGGCAACTATCCATTTTGTTAGTTTTTTGTTTTTTTTTTTTAATATGGGAACTTCATAGGTGGAGGAAGTAAAAATGTTCTTCAGTTTAGAATAATTTGAAAAAAAACATTGAAGTTCTAAAGTTTAAAATGAGAGCCTCTCAGGTACATTTATTATCTTGAATGCAGAGTCCACCGCTTGATGACCATTTTTGCTATATGGTTATCACATTACCCTGAATGACTCATTTAAGTACTACTTTATCTGATTTTCTTCCTAAAGTAGAGATAATTCTAGCTTGAGCTGTTCTATAATGAATAAATAACATAAGTGGAATATAGCTAATTTAAAGGCTTTTGGATATTTTACTAATGCATTGCACCTTGTACTGTATTTAGTTTATTTTTTACTTAAGGAGTCATTTCAAAGTATATGCCATAGAATTTTTAGTAGTATTGAGTTTTCTAAATGAAATTTGCTCAGAGAAGCATTGGATATTGTAGTAGTTTGAGATTGTACACTAAGCCAACTGTAAAAGCACATCATCTTGGAAGTGCTACAACCTCCAGCAATTTTAAAGAATAAAGAATTGGCATTTTTTGTTCCTCATCTAAATATTGCAGTATCGTAGGAACCCCTTACTAAACAGTGTCCCATATGAGATGATATGGTGATAATGGTATTTTGAACAGAATATCAAGCATTTAGAAATAAGGGTGAATGTCTTCAATGTTGGTTATTAGTAGAGAACTTTGAGTCTGGATCTGAATTTCTGTTGTCATTGAATTGACAAAAAAATCTAACTGTAAGCTTTGAGCCCATTTCCACATTAGTAAAGTGGAGATTGATAGGGTCTTTTGGAATATTAAATGAAGAAGTAGTTTAAAAACTCAAAAAATAAAATAGAAATTGCAATTTCTGATTGGTGTACTTTACTTTTTAGTAATATTAAAGGAGGTATATTGATTTTGATAAAATAGAAAATTTGCCTATAGTATTACTACTTAAATAGATCAAGTTTTTTTAACCTTTTTACATATTATCTCTTTAGCCTTTGACCTTGAGTTTACAAGAAATCAAATTTAACACATTGGTTGTTAAATTCTGGATATTTTAATTACTGTATATAAAAACAGCTGAGCCCTTATTTTTATCTTTTTGTAAAAAAGCAGAACTTTGCTTTAGTGCAGTTTCCACTTGGCTTTTTCATCCCTCAGAATGAAACTTACAGTATTTAATAGCTCAAGTAATGATTATCAGTTTTTGAGGACTTTTTTGTACCCCCAGAAAAATGATATTGCCCATATCTCATTGAACCTTCAAATTGTTTCTGTCATTTATGTAGTATTACCACATTTTATAGTTAAGAAAACGAAAGGCACAGAGAGAAAATGCAAGTCAGCAGCAGAAGTTATTCAGGCTTAGGGAGTCTGACTTTAGTAGAGAACTGTGCTAGGTTCTGTATTTGTGGGTTCACTATATGGTATTGGATTATATGTAGGCAGCAATTAATCCTGAAGGGATGACTTTCCTTTTCTTTTAATAAAAGTAGTGGTATTTGTAATTCATTACTTGGATCATTATCACATTTTAATATTTTAGTGCCTTAAGGGATGGTACCATCCATGTTTATATTAGTTGTAACAATAAAAATATTTCTACACAGGCAAGTTTCTAGAACTAAATACTGCTTTTTTAAAAAATAAGAGATAAAATGAACATAAAGTTCATACTAAAGGAAAGCTAACTTTTCTTTCAAGAGCTGTTTGTGGGACCAAAGAATTAGCTCAGGGGCACTGTGCCTGCCTTAAGAGCTATTTCTTAAAATCTTACACTTCATAGTGAGCACCAGAATCTGGCAAACCTGTTAAAATAATCAGTTCCTACAGGAGACCCCCAGAGATTCTGATCTAGTAGTTCAGAATGATCTAGTAGTTCAGAACCCCCCTAGTTCTAGGATGGGGTCCAAGAATTTGTGGCTAACAATCTAGGAGATACTAAGGAATCCCAGCTAATGAGTTTAGTAAAGTAAGGAGACAGTTATTGGTACTAGTGGTAAACTGGAAATGGTGGTACTTGCCTGTAATCTTAGCCACGTGAAAGATTGAGGCAGGAATATCATAGGTTTCTAGCCAGCCTCAACAACACAGTGAGACCTTATTTCAAAAAGCAGGCAAACCCACAACAGACTAGTGGTTGTGAACCAATCATTAGCTGACAGTGATATTCAAATGCATTGAGCACCAAAGTCTTGATTTTTAAAGGGACCAGTATGTTTTTGGACAAGTGGTTGTTTCCAGAGACAGGACAGGGAAAATAACAAGATATGCCTGGAACATGTCATGAGTCTTGAAATTAAGGGAGTACTCAGAAAAGTTTGGGGCTTGTTGAAGATTAAGAGCCAACTTGAAGCTCTGA
This sequence comes from Petromus typicus, assembly GCA_004026965.1. Lineage (NCBI taxonomy): Eukaryota > Metazoa > Chordata > Mammalia > Rodentia > Petromuridae > Petromus > Petromus typicus. Next base: position 55,340 of record PVIR01001482.1, on the reverse strand, counting down.
AGGGCGAAGTTTAGAACAATTTGAGCAACAGAATGAATAATATTAGCACTGAATAACCCATAAAATAAGTATCCATGAGTTTATGCTGAGGTAGTTGAACAAGAAGGTAAGTAGGGGAAAAAAAGTATATAAAAGGATATAAAATCGGGCATTGCAAGTAACTTATTTTGTGTTTTTAAGACAAGCAAACATTTCTAATATTTTTGTTTTTCTGTTTTGAGGCAGGGTCTCACTGTCTAGTTCAGACTGGCACAGAACTCACTATGTAGCCCAGGCTGGCCTCTAACTCTCAGTAATCCTCCTGCCTCGGCCTCCTGAATGCTGGGATTACAGGGGTACGCCACCATACACACAGCCTCTAATAAATTTTAATTTGATAAAAGAATGATATCTTGCAGTATGAGTAGTACATGGTGCTTAAAGTCACAAGATCACAACTGAGAAAATAATATTCTTTCTGTCTCCTTGTCTCACTGTGGAATTGTGAGTGATTATCTCCTAACAGCAAGAATTTATGGAGGAGATCTCATCTATGGAGGATCAGGAGAAAAAGGTGGAGGAGTCCCTTACTTTAAATGAAATTAGGGGAAGGAATAAACTGTGAGAAACTGCAAAATTTTGTAGGAAAATACCACTCAGATAAGGGTGTTTAGCTGGGTGAACAGTGAATCTGTTTAAAGACATGTAGTGTCACATTTCTGCAAAATTCTTACCAGAAGGCATAAGCAAGTGTCATTGGATGGAGGAAAAGAAACAATTCCATTGTGTCAGTAAATAAAGGTGATTCTCCAAGGGATAAAGTCACCCTACATAGTAACCCTCCTCTTTCTGTCTCCCTCGCACCAGCCAAGAAGGTTTTCAAAGGTAAATGTGAATTCAATTTTTTTTATGTTTTATATTAATTTATTTTGTATTTTATCATTTTTCTGTGAATATTTTTGGGCTGTGGAATGATTCATCTGAGTTTCCATTACTATGGAGAAATTATCATGATACACAAATACTTCAGATGGCAGGCATGTTTTTATAATGAACTATGCTCACAAGCCAAAGGTTTATTGTAATTCCTTTTTTTTTCTTTTGGACAGGGTCTTGCTTGTGTAGTTCAGGCTGGCTCTGATCTCAGCCTTGAATTTACAGGAATCCTCTTGCCTCTGCCTCGCAGTTGCTGCGATTACAGGCATGAGCCACCATGCACTGTGTTTTATGGTCCTAGTTGCTGGTGGGTGTGAGTCTCGACGCCTGGCGTTGTTGTATGTGTTGCCAGGGATGGAACTCAGGCCCTTGTATTTGCATAACAGGCACTGGAACCACTGAGCTAAATTTCCAGCCCTGTAAATCCTTTTTAATGAAGAATTCTAATTAAGAAACATAGAAAGAAGCAAATAGAAAGTCATTATTTAAGAAATGGTACCTTAGTTATTGATGATGCTAGTGGCTAAAAGTTTGAGAAAATCAGCCTATTTACATAATCTCAAAAGTTTCTCTCCCAAGGTAATTATTAACTACAAAGGAAAAACAGTAATTTGACAGTGGAAATAGCAGTAAGCCAAGCGATTAAGGTTTATTTCAACAGAGACATGGACACCATGAATGTGGTGGTATGATGTGGTAATTGGAACACATCATTTCTATGATGTTTGTTACTTGTACCAAAAATACATAAGCACTTTATATGTCATATTATGATAAAACCACATAAATCCAAACTGAAGAACATTTCCCAAACTGGCCACTATTCTAAGGGTTATAAAGACAAAAACTGAAGAACTATCACGTATTGGATGGTAAGGAGAAATGGCAACTAAATGCAGTGTGGAATCTTGGATTGAACTTGGGAACAGAAAAAGAACATTATTGGAAAATTGATAAAATTGAACCTGGCCTATATTCTATTAATTGACTTCTTAACAATGTTAATTTTTTAGTCTTGATATTTTTAATAATATAGATGCTAGATGAAGGAGGCAAGGGAATTCTGCATTATTTTTGCAAGTTTTCTGCAATTCTAAAATTCAAAATACATAAAAAGTTTAATAAAAATATGTTAACTTGAAGTAAATACAGAACAATTAGGGCACTTGAACTTAAACTGGGAATCAGTTATACAACCTGTTATTGGAAATCTAAACCAGAGATTTAAGTCAGAGTAATTGGGAGGGGGTAGGAAGAAGGGCAAGTAGGAAAAGAAGACTTTCTGTACTCAAAAATGCCTGAACTGCTCCAGAAAGTAGTTGGAGTAATTTTTGTTCCTACTTTGAGCTTCCTTTTTCAGTTGCTTTAAAAATCTGAAACAAATAACCAATTACTAGTTAGTGAGAAATGAGCAGAAAAATTATGAAAATACTACTACTAAGATGTTATAGCTGTTGATTTGAAGAGAAGTAAATAAGATCTACAAATACAGTGTCTAGTGTAGAAATACCTAAGTTTGCCAACAAGTCTGACTATTGAAAGCTGCCTATTAGCTTTAAAGCACTGACTGTTGATGTTTTAACTGCTTTATGCCAAAGACCGAAATTTTTAAGTTTTCCTATGAAATTAATATGATGATGTGTAGTTATCTAGAAAAATTTAAGAAATAAGAATTTGAAGATGACATATTTCATTATGTCCTATTGTTACGGGCATTCCAAAAATGGATCAATAGGCATTGAAGAGTTAAATTGAAATTCTAGACAGAATTTGAGCCATGGACTTTGGATTAGGTAGAGCAAAGTAGATAAAATGTACTAGTAAAGTTCTAAATAGTTGTTTTCCTTCCTCCACTTACTCTATAAGTATGCTAGCAATGGGCACATGCATGCACACACCTGTTTTGTCAGTTCTTGGAGAGAGAATATCCTCCTGCAGCTATTTTCTAATTTAGGATTGTATTTTTTGATTGGTCTATTTACCCTATTGGACACTGTGTGCTAAATAATACTGCTGATTGTCATCCATATTCCTTCTTTCCATGATTGTAAGAATTTTGAAAACTTAAGCTAGTCTCCTAGCTCCCCACAAAATACATTGAAGACTTTCAGGAGCCTTTTTTTGTTTTCAACAAACAATTGTTTTAGATTTTGCAAATTAAAGAAGAAAAGTGATCTTTTTTTATACTCCTAATTTAGCATCACAAAACTCATAGCCAGTTTTGAACTAATGAAGGAAGGTTTTAATATTTCACTTTGTGTTTAAGACATTAGTGGTTATTGATTGCCCTTGAAATACTCGATGGATTGCAATTCTTAAAATAGGAATTCCAGAGAGCTCAAAACATTTCTTTAAAAAAACATTAAAAAAAATTTTTTTTTATTATTTAAGCAAGATCTTAAAATGTAGTTTGGGCTGGCCTTGAACGTACTGTGTAGCCCGGGCTGGCTAGAACTCATGGTGATCAGAGGAGAACTGCTATGTTGTGCTAAATATAGATACTCTTTTGATTTCATATATCATATGTGGAATTTGGTTGAGGCTGTATTAAGGAGATAGTCCCTATAAAAGTTACCCTAATCCTAACTCAGTTTGAAACTTATTATCTTACTACTAAATAAAACCAGAATATTTTGATCAAAGAAAAATGGGAGCTTGCTTACTAACATTTATTAAGGAAATAGCAATGGCAAGTAGAATTTTAGAGAAGGTATTTAATATATATGGAGGTCCTTTGGGTAATTGATGTAAATTTCAGTAGATTTAAGAAAAAAAAAACTAGTTTTCTATGCTGGTGTTAAAGTACTATCTTTTTCCCTAAATTTTCTCTTTTTTTTGAGACAGGGTCTCACTTTGTAGTTCAGGCTGGCCCTGAGCTCAGCCTCAAACTCACATCACAGCAATCCTCTTGCCTCTGCCTCCCGAGTGAGTGTTGGGATTACAGGCTTAAGCCACCATGCCCGGCATGTGGTCTGTGGTGCTGATTGCTGCTGGCTGTGAGTCAATTGTGTGTGGTTGGGGGGCGGGATCGACCAGGGCCCTTGTGCTTGCAAGACTGACGCTGGAACCACTGAGCTAACTCCCCGGCCCTAAATTTTCTCTTAATAAAGTTTCAGGAAGAATCTTTCATCTATTTTAGTACTTACACACTAAAAAAACAGAGTTTATTTTCTTTTGTATGGCATTTGTGTTGTTCAGTTATTTAAACTTTGACATTTTTGCTCAGTGTTAAAAATACTGGCATACTTAGAGATTCTCTGCGCCTTCCTAAATACCTTATGATCTCTATAGATCTTTCTTATATTCATCTAAAAATTCTGCACTTTGAACTAGAGCACTGGTTCTAATCTGGATACTTTGGACATCTGGAAGTTCTAAAAGATTGTTCTTTCTGTATCTGTAACTGATATTGAGCCTAGCACATGATAATTTCTTCTTAAACTACAGGAGAGTAATGGAAGTTTTAAAGGTATTGTCAGGGTTTCTAAAAGTTTAAATTATTTACCTTATGTCAACTACTGTTGACTTAAACTAATGGAGTTAGGAAAGGAAGTGAATTCAGGATATCTAAATCTTTCTAACTTCAGATTATAGGCACTTTGAATATTACTTCTAGTTTAAAATATTGTACCTGGGGTTAGTGGCATATACCTGTAATCCCAACACTTGAGAAGCTAAGGCAGGAAAAAAGAGTTTGAGGCCAGCCTAGGCTATGTAAGGAGACTTGCTTCCAAAAATATTGAAAAATCTCTTTTTCCTTTTTTTTTTTTCCTTCTCTTTTCTCAGTACTGAGCATTGAATCTAGGGCCTCACCTATGCAAAGCAGGCACTCCACTATTGAGCTCTATCTTAAGGTCTTTTAGTTTTTTAGGACAGGGTCTCATTAAGTTACCCAGGATGGCTTCCAACTAGCCATCCTCTTGCTTCTTCATTAGCCTCTTGATGTAGTTGGGATTAATAGGTGCCATTACACTGGGCTTGAAAGCAGAACTTCTTGCCATATGCATCTTTTTGCTTGAGTGGAAAATTATAAGAGGTAGTTCTCCCTCTCATCTCCATTATATGCTATAATTAAACATATTCTATGTTTTTACAAACAGCTTGTGAAAAGAAAAAAGTTTCACTTTGTGTTTATGAAAGGTAGTATTTCACAGTAGTTGAGAGTACAGGTTCTAGAACCAGTCTGTCTAGATTCAGTATAGTTTCTTCTCAGTTACTTGTGTGATGTTGGGAAAGTTGCTTAAATACATTTTATAATTCAAGAATGGGTATAATAATCCCTCACGGTATTATTACAAAGTTAAAATTGTTAACACATGTAAAGTGTTTAGAACAGTAAGTGGTACTCTTACTGAGTGTTAGCTATTGTTACTAAATGTATAATTCCTGTGCTGTTAAGTACCTGGCCAAGTGAGGTTCTCTAGGCTACCTTTTCCCTGGAGGAAGGGTATGTTGTTTAATATGTGCAGAGGTTCCTCACCCAGATTCATTGTGGAGTGTGCCAAGATAAACTTGTACATACCAGCATAGGTAGGTCTCTTTTACTTATTTTCTGTAAAGAAATGAAGTTTACAGTTTTATGAGAAAAACAATATCCTTTAGAATCTCTCTCTATTCTAGTATGTGATACGTACTTGGCCTCTGATTAGAGTGCTTGCTTCTCTTGTCTATGCTGTGATTTAACTTGGTCTTGCTTATTAATCTTTTTCTGTCAGTTTATTCTTTGTAGAAATCATAAGATATTTAATAAAGATAGTGCAAGCTAGTAGGGCATATGATACAGTGAGCATTCCTTCATCAAGTTAAAACATATTTATCTTTAAAATTCTTTGAGTGCCTTTGCAGATCCAGTTGCCTTCCCTCTTCCATCAAAGGTAATAATTAACCTGGGTTGTTGTTTATTTTTCTAGCTTTACTGTATATTTTTCATTAAAAACTATATTAATTTTATATGCTTTTGAAACATGTGAGTGGAAAGTTTACCGAAGGAAGTTTTCTACTTTTTTTAGCTCAGCATTCTTGTGTTTCATCCATATGTGTATAATATTCCATTGTGACGGTAATTTGACTGTAATTTCTTCATCCATTTTTACTGTTCATCAGCATTTTGGCTATTGTTTTGAGATTACATAGTACTACTGTATAGACTTTGTTCATTTAAAAAAATTATGCCAGGCATGGTGGCGCATACCTGTAAACCCAGCACTCAGGAGGCAGAGGCAGGAGGATTGCTGTGAGTTCAAGGCTGAGCTCAGGGCAAGCCTGAACTACAAAAGCAAGACCCTGGCTCAAAAATAAAAATAAAAAATTTATTTATGAAAGTTTCTCTAGGATATATGCCAAAAAGGATTGCTAAAATACAGGAACATCTAAAATACATCTTTAGCTTTATCTGACAATCTGTCAGATAAACTGTACTCATTTATACTCTTATCTTATTTTTTTCTTTCTTTCTTTCTTTTTTTTGCTGTGCTGGGATGAAACTCAGGACTTCGTGCTGCCAGACAGGTATGGCACCACTGAGCTACATCCCCAGCTCCTGCACTCTTATCTTTATATGGTATACAGATTGAAGTTACTCTTTATTGCTTTTATTTGAATTATTTCTAAAAGAAGAATGAATGCAAGTCATTTTTAGAAAAGTGGATGGATCTTGAGGCAGTAAGGTTAGGACAAGTCAGACACAGAAGGTTAAATGCCAGTTGGTTTCTCTTATATGAGAAAGCCAAAATATAAATACAGGGTTAAGGGGGCTGGGGATTTAACTCAGTGGTTCCAGAATCTGCCTGGCAAGTGCAGTGTACCCAGTAGCCACCTACCACAGTGCTAGGCATGGTGGCTCACACCTATAGTCCCAGCACTCGGGATGCAGAGGCAGAGGCTTGCTGAGTTCGAGGCTAGCCTGTGCTACATAGTGAGTACAGAGCCAGCGTGAGCTACAAAGTGAGACCCTGACTCGAAAAGTAAAACATACATACATACATACATACATGATTAAAATAAAGGAAAATGTTACAAAACAGGCAGATTTTTTGGAGATGGAAGTAGATCAGCGGAATTAGGGAGATGGAGGGTGATTATCAAAACTGATCGGGATATGATACCTGTATATGGAGTTCTCATAATGATATTATGGTTTTGTATCACAAACATTACTATACTACTAATAAAATATTTACTGAGTACTTAACAAGACAAAAAGCCCTGTTCTCAGTAGTTTATATTTTAGTGATTGAAAGCAGCCAAAATACATACTAGAGCAAAATGATACAAATTTTATGGGAGAAACAAAACAAGGAGGTGACAATTTAGGCCTGGGCTTCCGGCTTTTACTGATACAGAGAAACAAGTGTAAGTTTTCCTGGTGCTTTCAGGAAAAAAGTAGTAATGAAGCTGTAAATGTTAGTGGGGGTTGCAAGATTGAAAGTCTTCCCATTAGCATTTCTGGGGTCCTTCTGTTCACTTCTGCTTAATCTAATAGAAGAAGTTGAGGAGGCTGGTAATGGGTACATTGGAGACTTAGAGGTCCTTTTTGACTTTTGCCTATATTGGTTTGAGAGAATAGGGGAGAGGTGGCTTGTCTAAAATGTGGAATAGTGGAGTTCTCATGTTTTAGGAATGGTTGGAGCTGTGGTGCTTACTTGCCCCCTAAGGTTGAAGGAATGAAGGTAGGATTGAACCCATAGAGCTTTAGGACTTTTCACTCTTACAAGTGGAAATGTGGAGTTCTGAGGATACTGATTTTGACTAGAGTATCAAATTTGTTAACCACTTAACAGTTTACCCCTAACGTCACTTGGGCAGGGTCACTTGGGCAATGCTTTTGCTTGTGTACTATCCTAAGCTTTGCTCAGGCAGGTGTCATTTCAATCAGTCAATTCTTGCATTGAATAAATTTGATGAAATTGTCATCTTTATATTTCTTATTATATTATCTTATAAAAATTAACAGAAATATGTGTGGTCATCGTGTATTTGAATAATTGGATTAGTAAGTGGTTGATTTTGACAGCCTAGTATATGGGAAAATGGTGTCTTGTTATGGTTTTAATTACATTTCCCTGATTTACTTTAAAAACCTCAAATTATTTTTAAATGATCCTTAGTAATGAACTTCTCTCATTTATGTTTAGTGAACTTCACAATTGGATTTTATTCACTGTCCATGTGTGCTATAACTGGATCCAAGATTTGATCCAGGAACTGAAATGTTGCTTAAAACTCTTGTCAACAGATGCAGGGAAATCTACTATTACCTTGTAACCACGAGTAAACCCTTGAGTTAGCAGTCATATCTTTTGCTCACCTAAAAGAGCTAATTGGTGGCCCTAACCTCACAAAATACATCTGTAATCTATACTGACTGTCTTTGACCTTCTTTGTGGCTCCCATGAAAATATAGGTCCTGTCTCCTAGCACTATCAATCTCTTCAGTTGCATTTGCAAGTTGCCAATTTAGAATCGAGAATCACAACTATTCTTGAGAGTCTGGAAGGAAAATACTTCGGCTGAGTACAACCAAAGCTGTAACTCCTGCTTTTCAGGCCAGTTCTTTATACAGGGCAACCACCTAATCTCTCCCTAGTGACCTTGATTCTCACATGATTGAGCCTCAATTTACAGAAAAATCACTGGAGAGAGCCAAAGTATATATTTTGATTGGATCATCTGTAACGAAATCTAGATAACCATATGTTCCGCCACTTGTTTATCTGTCACATTCAGTGTTCTGAGAAGTACAAAGATGATGATGGCACCTACAAATTATAGCTGATTGACCATGCATTTCCCATGATAATCCGAGTCTTTTGTTCAGGACAATGCTTTACTTGCCTTCCCATATGATAGTATGCATCAGCCTATAAGATACATGTGGGAAATGAGATCTGTTCCATTGGTTTTGGTTTTTTTTTTTTTAGGTTTTTTGAGACAAGAGTCTCGCTTTGTAGTTCAGGCTGGCCTTGAGCTCAGCCTCAAATTCAAATCAGAGCAATCCTCCTGCCTCTGCCTCCCGAGTGCTGGGATTACAGGTGTGAGCCACCATGTCCAGCACTCTGATATGTGGTACTGATTGCCACTGGGCATGAGTCTCCACGCCCAGTATTGTGTATGGTTACCGAGGATTGAACCCAGGTCCTTGCACTTGCAAGACAGGCACTGGAACCACTGAGCTAAATCCACGGCCCCAATCCATTGGTTTCTTTTTTCAGCTTTCGAAAGTATTTTGTCCAGCTTCCTGTAACAGTATTATTATCTAATATAGTAGTACCTTGGTTCATGGACTAAATTCCACAATTCTGGTCACAAACCAGATTCAATGAGAACTGAATCAGATTTCCCCATAAGGTCAACATTGAACCTAATGATTGGATTTGATTCAGTTCTTATCCAACTCACTTTGTGACCAGAATTGTAGAAAGAATAAATTAATAAACTAGGGTACCACTGTAATTTTGTAAGCTTTTTCCTGGTTATATTGAAATCTGTCATTGACAGTCTATCATTGTTAATGTTATCATATAAGAATTATAGGAATACATATGTAGGACCATATACATTATAGGAGATCATATGTAGGACCCATTTACCAGGTTGAGCATGATTATACAGACCTTATTATACTCAAAGTGCTAAAAAGAGTGTAAAAAAGAAATCACTCAATCCTAGTGTAAATCATAAATGATCCAGAATGCTTCCTCCTGCTCATATAAGGATAACAGTACCTCCCAACAGATAAAGTAGGTTGAACTCATATTAAATTGTCATGGAAAAACATATGAAACAATTCTCATCCTCCTTAACTGAGCAAGTAATTTCCAATTGCATGTTTTTAATAATATTGTGAGCAACTGCAAAGCCCGTGTCAGTCGTCTGAAGTTTTATCATTTACAGGTATGTGACGCATTCCCAGATCCTTCAAGCCAGCTCAACGTCAGCTACTACTCTGTGACTGGGTGCAGATTAAGGTTCTCCCAAGACAGACTTCATTGGATCCACGTTCAAGAAGACTGCCAGGGTTTCCTACATCGCTGTAAAGTGCCAAGGCCTTAAGACTTAGTTACGTGTATTAAAACAGCAAGAGTGCCAGCATCAGGAAAAGACTCACTGGACTTCTGTATATCACCAAATATAATAACTTTATCAACAAAATAAATTAGGCCAAGTTACTCTCTGTGATGTCATCACCAGCTGATAAAACCCAAAGGGGAAAAAATAACTTAGACTCTAGCCCTAGCTTTTCTTAAGTGACTGAGATTTGGAGAAGCTATTCTGAAATCTGTGCTGCTAGTAAGTGACTGAAAACATTACAGACTGGATTGGTCTCAGTTCAGGGACTCGTAATTGAGTGAAAGACAATGAAATCTTGAAAAATTACACGGAGGTGCAAGCGAAAGTCCACCCTCTTCAGATAATGTTTGTTGAACTGAGAAGTTGCTGAACCAAACCTGTAATAGGACTGGGTTTTGGGCATCTTTCTATCACTTTTTTTTTTTTTTTTTTTGCCTCTGGGTGTTAACATTGCTCTCCGTATTGTCTAAGTCCAGATGTTTTCAGACAATTTACATTGTCCTGATTGTGGACAACAGTGGTTTCCTAGTTTAGAACTAGGCCACTGGTTGTACCAAACTGAACTTGTTGAAAATGAATGTTACCAAGTCTTTTTAGACCGTATTAATAGAGCTGATTATTGCCCTGAATGTTATCCTGATAATTCTGCTAACAGAAGCCTTGTTCTTCCTTGGTCTTTCCCACTTGAGTGGGCTCCTCAAAATCTCACTAGGTGGACCTTTGAAAAAGCTTGCCATCCTTTTCTTCTGGGTCCACCACTGCTTCGAAAAAGGATACATGAGTCCCGAGTGGCTGGTTTTAACCCTGCATTACAGTTAATCTTGACTAGAACAGACAAAACCTTAAACAAAAAACTTGGTCAGTCTAAGTGACTTCTATAGTGGTCAGAATCACAGAGTTTCTAAAAAGTTTTATGCTAATAGCCTAATGAAGATAATAACTTTTTTCTCTTTCTCTCTTTTTTGTTTGTGGTGCTGGAATTCAAACCTGTCCCATGTTTGCTGGTAGGCATGTGCTCTACCACTGAGCTACACCCTCAGCCTTTATTTCTAAATCTGACCCAGATTGTCACTATTTTTGGGATCTCCTAAACTGTTGTCTGCTTCTGTAACTTACACTTATTTTTTCAGCTGGCATTTAGTCAGTGTTGCCGACAGACTATCTAGAACCAGACTAATCCATAATCCTATTAGCAATACTTTAGAACTAGCATGACTCTTCTGAGAAGTTCCAGAGCTTAATTATTGACATATACCAAGGTAGTCCTGAAAGGCAAACCTCACGCTGTGTGCTCCATATTTCTAACAGGAACTTCTGTGAAAAGCGTACTCATTGTAGTTGGTTTCTAGGTTATTGTAATAACTATGTTGTTTTAAATTCTCCATTATCATTTATAAAGATGTGCATAATATATGTATATATAAAAATTTATTCATATATAACTATTCCTCATTGGCTTTATTTGACTCATCTTTGGAGTGGTTATCAAAATATTAGTAACTGGTCACTGTCAGAGAAGTCACATCTGTAATGCAGCACTTAACGTAGGTTATATAAAAAAATGTAAAAATGCTGCCTGTTTATACTTATTTATTCTACATAACCAAAGACTATGCTATGTTTGTGGTGATTGAACTTAAAATGTCCTTCCTGGAAATACAAAAGTACCTGTATAACGAGATTATGAAAAAAAGAATTATTCAGATTTCATGTGTATTTTGAACAGTATTGTGGAAGTATCTTTATTAAAACTAAGAAAGTCTTGGGCTGGGGATATAGCTCAGTAGTTTCGGCGCCTGTCTTGCAAGCGCAAGGGCCCGGGTTCGATCCCTGGTAACCACTAACAATACTGGGCGTGGAGACTCACGCCTGTAATCCCAACACTCGGGAGGCAGAGGCAGGAGGATTGCTGTGATGTGAGTTTGAGGCTGAGCTCAGGGCCAGCCTCAACTACAAAAAGTGGGACCCTGTCTCAAAAAACCTAAAAAAGAAAGTTTTCTAGACAGTGGTCATATTCTGGCCTCTTACTCATAAAATGCCTGAAACCCAGTGTTAATAGTTAGGCAACTGTGAAAAAGCTGTTTAAAATCTCAAGCCAATGAACAACTTTTAAATTCCACTTAAAATGCTAGGTAATGTAGTGCCTGTGTGGGAGCTCAAAGATGTTATCAAAGATCCATGTTCTTTCTCTCTTCCCCTCTTGGGATCCCTGTGTTTGCTTTTTGTCCTTACGGCAATTTCCTCAATGAGTGCTATATGGTTTATTGCACCAGAAATGTCCACCCTAGTCAAAGCAGGAAGTACAGTAGAAAGCACTTTCTCCTTTCAATTCTGACCTTTATTGGGGAATAGAAATATTTCCAAAAGTCCCTAAGAACAGTTCTTTTCACATCTCACTAGGAGGTACTGGTGCGTGAGCATGGGAAAACCTGGCGAAGGGACCGGAGTTGCCATTCCCCAGATAGGGCCTATTACCTCTGCTAGTAAAATCAGAATTTGAGGAAGGAAGCAGTGTGGGATGAATGCAATTGATAATGCAGCAAATCATATTTGCCATGTATTCTGTATAAAGAATGTATTGCAGAAATTCACTTATGTATCTGCCTTATGTCTGTCATTATGGTGGTTCTCTTCTGTTATATTGCTGAATAAACTGTGGACAGCTAAATTGAGTGAAGACTAGTTTACTAGTAACGTGTTATTAAGAATTCACTGTAGGGCCAGGGAGTTAGCTCAGTGGTTCCAGCGCCTGTCTTGCAAGCACAAGGGCCTGGGTTCCATCTCTGGTAACCATATACAATACTGGGTGTGGAGACTCACGCCCAGCAGCAATCAGCACCACACACCACAGTACCAGTCATGGTGGCTCACGCCTGTAATCCCAGCACTTGGGAGGCAGAGGCAGGAGGATTGCTGTGATGTGAGTTTGAGGCTGAGCTCAGGGCCAGCCTGAACTACAAAGTGAGACCCCGTTTAAAAAAAAAAAAATTCATTGTAGTTTAGGCTGGTCCTGAATTAACTCTGTAGCTCAGGCTAGCCTCAAACTCCCGCAATCCTCCTGCCTCTGCCTCCCAAGTGTTGGGATTATAAGCATGAGGCACCATGCCCGTAGTTGTGGTATGTGGTATTAGGGATCCAACTCGGGATCTTGAACATGCCAGGCAGACACCAGAACCACTGAGCTAAATCCTCTGGCCCAAGAACTCATTATTCTCAAACTCCTAGAAAGAGAAAGTTTATTTTGAGATACTGTTTTTGAGGATGTTATTAGGTTCTATGTTAATTGCCTCCTAAATGCTTTGTTATTAAGGACACTTATCCTCCAAGGACACATACTAAGGAACAGTCTACATATGTGAAATTTTAAATATTAGCAAAATATAGAAAAAGTCTTTATGTTTTAACCAATTGTATTAAGTGTTAAAGTCAAAATAAAAAAAGTTTATATCATTCTCAAATCAACACCTCAGCAATACCTGAGAGTATCTGTTTTAAAATGCAAGTGTCTTACCGTACAAATTTGGATTATTTAGCTAGCCTATAAAGGCTAGAAATCTGTATAGGATAAAGTCTAGGAGGAGTAGGTCAGGAGCTCTTGTGCAGTTGTTGTGTGAACTATTTTGAGAAACGCTGTGAAGTGTGAGCACCCCTAATCTGGATAAAGAGAAGGGAGCTGAGTGAGTACTTAACACTACTGCAGGGCAGCAGCAAGTGGTAGAACTTGTGGATTAGGACTACTCAGCCTGTGAAGTCTATGCAGGTATTCCAGAATCTGAAGCTGAAATCTGGAACGTTTCTATTCGCAAGCATTTTGAATAATCTATATTCATTTGTGTTAACTGCACTTTTCTTTGCCAGTGAAATATAAGGGATTTCCTTTATATAAAGATCCCTGTTGATATTTTGGTTCAGAATTTAGCCATATTTTTATTTAATCAGGACTGTCCCAGCCCTTATCACAGACAATTCTGTTTAGTGACATTATATGCCAGTATATAGGACAGGCCAGTGAAAAGGAGAAAAAAATTTCTATTATCATGAAAGGGTATTTTGCCCTCAAATGTGATTGTATTATCGTATACACATTACATGGGTATATGGCTGTCAGAAATCAGTGTTGTGGTACAGCTCTCAAAACAGCAAAGGAAAACATTTAAGAAGGCTTTGTTATTTTCAATTTAGGTCTTTTAGTATGGCTTTGCATGGTTTAAAATATTGCAGATTGCTCTAAAATGATTGAGGTAGTGGTTGATTTAAATAATAGATTTTATTAAACTATAAATAAGCCGCTGAAATTCTAGCATCTGATAAATCTCAAATTGTGCAAGCCATATTAGTCTCTACTTCATTATGTAGAAGAATACATAATATTACCTGTAATAGTAGTGTTTCTAAGACAACTATTATATCTGTTTTCTCTTATTTTGTGGCAAACTTGGAAACATGGTGGGGCGTACAGGAAAGAATATATTAGTTTATTTTAAAAAATTTTATTGGTACAACATAATAATCACATTCATCAAAGGGAATTTGGAAGAAAATATATTTACCAAAGAGGTGCTTCATGAAATGTGGGTAAACTGAGATATGATTCACCTTTTAAAATACAGGTAAAGAGGCTGCTAATCTTTTAAATTCTTTGTTTTCCTTTTTAAAATTTTAAATATTGTTTGCTGATCCCTAGGTTCTTCCCATCTGTCCCCTATCCCCGTTTTTGGCCACTTTCTTCTTTTCTCTAGTTCATTGGCAACACAGGATTGGAGGATGGAGAATAGGTTAGATCCTGCTCCTGTATCAGCTGTGTTTTTTTGTCATAGGCAGCTTTTCCTTGTCCTGTTTCTTTTTAACTGGTTGTGACAAAATGTGGAAAGATGGCTGTGGTTGAAATAATACCAATGTAATATAAGTTCATTGAATGTGCTCTCAAAGTTATAGACCCTTCTTTTTGCTTATTTTCCTACAGAAGTGGATATATTTTGTTACTAATTTAAAAAAACGGGTTATATCAAACAAAACTGTGGAGAATGACAAAATACATTGTGTTCAGATCTAAAATACATTAACAATATTTTCAAGTAAACTTTACATGTATAGTTGAAACCCATTCTTGTTCCTTGCCAGAGCAAACAGTAAATTGAAGTAATTTTTTGCAGCCCTTGTGCTTTCAAGGTAGGCATGGCACCAGTTGAAGCTAAATCCCCAGTGCTATTTACTTTTAAATTTTGTATTTATAATGTACAAAATGACAAAGAATTGACTACTTTTAAAACTATTAGTTTTAAATTTATATATAAACTACTAATACACATCAATTTTTATTTATACTGAACAGTACTTAATTTTTATGTTAGCATTTCCTAAACTTGGTTTTATGATTGCAGTGGAAAATCAGTGGTGACCAAACAGTAACAAAGTACCTGCCATTGTACAATGAGGTTAATCAGAGAAGTTGATGCTTCTGAAAAGACAACACAGGGAAGCCACGGCTGCAGATGTAGCACTGGGGCAAATTGGTAACCCTCCTAAGAGAAGCTTAGGAAACCACAACTAAGCAAGGCATCACTTATGCTATCATTTAGTGAATGGAGAACAACTCTTACAGACTTAAACTATTCTAAGTCCCAATGAAGCAACGTGATCAAGTTTTGCTGCAGATTATAGGGTCACAAGGAAGTGGAGATGACTTTGAGAGGAAAATATGAATCATTTTTAAGTAGAAAAATTGTTATATCTACCCATGGGACACCAAAAACTGACATTTCACAATTGAACTTTGAGAGAGTCCACTAAAGTAAATGGCTTTGTGCCAAGATACATAAATCTTGATCGGTTCTTTGTTGCAAAAGATGTCATCAAAGTTATTTTTTTGGAAATGCTTATGGATTGGTATTGCAACTACAGAGTTCCTTGACATCCCCATTTTTGTTCAAGATGAGGTTGTGTCAGTTTCATTGTGAGGGTCCTAATGAACACATTTCCTGATGCAGATTGAACACTATTTAAAAGGTTCAGCTGTCTGTAAAGCTGATGTGCAGCTCTCCCAGATACCTGGTCACATGATTTTTTATGAAGATGTAGTAAGAACTGTTCTATTTATCCATTTGTTCCATGTGGCAGTGAAGGGAATGCCATTCAACTGTGGATAGCAATGATGTGTTGTTACAGAGAGTCCAATGCAGCTAGAGGATTGATGTATGTTTGTGACTGGAAAGGTGAAACATTTGCAGAAATGGAGAAATACAGTTCTTTGGCAGATTCTTTTTTTACTGTAATGTAGTTACCAAATAATACATTTTTGAAAGCATTTTGTTCACAGTAAAGTTTGAGAATGCATATAGTAAATACAGATGCTCAAGTTTGATGGTAAATGGAATACTTCATTACTCCAGAAATTTTCCTCATGTTTTCCAGTCTATCTCTCCCTTAAGTAACCATTTAAGCTGTAAATTACAACCATTTGTCATAGTGAACTTCCAACATGTGGAGTGATTCTGCATGTATATATGTGTGGCTTATTTTACTCATAGTTTTTAAATTCCTCCATGCTGTGCCATATAGTGATAGTTCATCATTTTTAGCCCCATGTTCAGTTCATTTTAAATCACTCGTTGATATTGTTTTATGTTCTTAAATTTTATATAAATGCTATAATGTTGTACTTTTATTTTTTGAGTTGTAATCTAAGATATTCATTTTAATTCTGTATATTATATTACATTATTAGTGAGGTTTTCTAGTTTTTCCTCACTTTAAATAATACTACAATAGACATGTTTGGGAATGTTTCTCTAGTACATGTCTAAAAGTGGAGTTGCTGGTGTTTAAGATGAAATGTGTGTATGTTTTGGCTTGATGTCTTGCTCTCCCAGTTTGTGGAAACAGTTTCCCTCACTGGGTTGAAGAGCTTTCTATCACAGTATATATATTTATCCATTTATATATATATATATATCTCCATTTCTATCACAATATATGTAACATACATTATATATATTATATATATTATATGTATTATATATTTTATATATATATATATATATATATACACACACACACACACTTTTTTTTTTTTTGAAACAGGATCTTGCTTTGTAGTTCAGGCTGGTCTTGAACAAGGCCTGAACTCAGCAATCCTCCTGTCTCTGCCTCCCGAATGCTGGGATTACAGGTGTGAGCTACCATGCCCAACACTGTGGTACTGATTGCTGGTGGGCATGAGTTTCCACGCCTGGCCTTGTATATGGTTACTGGGATTGAACCTGGGCCCTTATGCTTGCAACGTAGGTGCTGGAATCACTGAGCTAAATCCCTGGTCCTCTTCATCAATATTTAGTATTGCCTGGGTCTTAACTTTTTGTTAATTTACTGTGAAGTGGTATCATCATTAATTTTTTTCCCACTTCCTTGAATATTGTTTTTCATATTCATCAGTCTTTTGTTTTTCTTTTTATCTGCTTGTTCGTCTTTTTTGCTCATATTTTTTTTTGTTTGTTTGTTTTGGTTTTTTTTTGTTTTTTTTTTTGAGACAGGGTCTCGCTTTGTGGTTCAGGCTGGCCCTCAGCTCAGCCTCAAACTCATGTCACAGCAATCCTCCTGCCTCTGCCTCCCAAGTGCTGGGATTACAGGCGTGAGCCACCACACCCGGCACTGGTATGTGGTACTGGTTGCCGCTGGGGTGAGTCTCCACACCCAGTATTGTTATGTGGTTACCGGGGATTGAACCCGGGTCCTTGCGCTTGCAAGACAGGCGCTGGAACCACTGAGCTATATCCCCGGCCCTTTTGCTCACATTTTCATCTCATTCCCACTTGTGTTTTACAGATTTGTGGAAATCTGTATATTCTGGATATTAATTCCTTATTGGTTGTATGTAATGCAGATATTTTCCCAATCAGTAACTTATCTTTTAACTTTGATAGGTTGTACAGAAATGAAAATTTTGGGCTGGGCATTTAGCTCAGTGGTTCGGGCGCCTGTCTTGCAAGCGCAAGGACCCAGGTTCGATCCTTGGTAACCACATACAATACCAGGAGTGGAGACTCACGCCCAGCAGCAACCAGTACCACATACAGCAGTGCTGGGTGTGGTGGCTCAACGCCTATAATCCCAGCACTCAGGAGGCAGAGGCAGGAGGATTGCTGTGATGTGAGTTTGAGGCTGAGCTCAAGGCCAGCCTGAACCACAAAAGCGAGACCCTGTCTCAGAAAACCTTAAAAAAAAAAAAAAAAAAGAAGAAATGAAAATTTTATAATGTGATCACCTTTGCTAGATTTTCCTCTGAGATTCGTATATTTTATATATTATGTAAAAAAACTTTGAGATCATAAAGATATTTCATATTTTCCTTCTAGAATCATTTTACATTTAGAACTTTAACCTGGAATTAATTTTTTTGTGTGTAAGGTGAGAGATAGAAATTAATTTTTCCCACATTTAATTACTTTTTAAAAATGATTTATTCCTTAATCCAATCTTTATCTGTTATTTAACCAGTTTCCTTTAAAATGTATACATATATTTATGTTATTTTATTTACAGGAAAAGGTTTAATTGGAAAGCTAGATGCAGGATAGGAAAAGCTCTAGCTCAGATAGCTGGATGGGTATACTCTGATACAGGGATTCAGATGGGCTACCTGCAAAGGATTAGCTGGTGGGGAGGGTTGGTTGATCATTATCTCAGTCTTAGTGCCATATTTCTGGAATCCTCATGACTGACAGTTGATTTCCTTTCCAAGAAAAGGTCTCTGTGGTGGTCTTTGTCATGAAGAGCTTGGCATTTCTTTCACACCAGGGGACCATGGTTTAGGACAATGGATCCAGGTTTTTGGGTGTAGCTGATTGCTTCTCCTATAAACCTCTTTTATCTTGTCCTCAGTCTTAAAAGGGGAAGGGAGCCTGTGAACCCTGCACACCTTTGACCCAACAATATTACTTTTAGTATATTTCCCCTAGTACTTCTCAGACTGTGGTGAAGGACTGGTTTTGTTTTTGCTTTAGATTCAAATCTGTGATATAGGGTGAAGAGACATAACTCCCAAATGCGCTAGGTATTTGAAATATGAGTTCGTGTTCTCTAAAACAATGAATTCTAGGAACAGTGGAAGTTAAGAATACGAAAAATTTACTGAAAGAAAGCCAAGAGAGACAGAAGAGACCCTGGAAAGTGGGTTGCGCCTGTATACGTGTTTTTATTGACTACTGTGTCTTACACCAGTGTCATTATTATTAGTTTATAATAAGTGTTAGTATATGGAAAAATTTCCTTAGATTTTTCTTAGTTCTTCTTAGTCTTTGCTGCTTGCTCTTTGTGATTTTTAGGATCAGTTTGTCTCTCCCCTTAAAAACCAACAATTTAAAAAAACTTGAGATTTCATTTCAAATTGCGTTGAATTTATAGATTTATTTGGAGAAAATTAGCACTAGTGGTTTTGATTCTGACTGTCTACACATAATATATTTTTCTCTTACTTAGATCCATTTTACAGTCTTTAATTAAAGTTCTATACTTTATTCTAGTCCAATTTTTTTTGTGGTGCTGCTAGGGATTGAACTCTGGCCCTTGTGTTTCCAAGGTAGGCACAGTACCATTTGAGGTAAATCCCCAGGCCCCAAGGTACTTAAAAATAAATTAATTTTATCAAGGTATAATTCCATATTATAAGTTTACCTTTCTCCAAAGTTCTTGTACATCTGTTTTTAGATTTATTAATAGGTACATTTTAGAGCCAATTAACTAGATATATTGATTTTAGTTACTGTGAATAGCATCTTTCTAAATTTTTTTCACCTGTACATGGAAACCTTTTGCTGATTGTTTTCTTTGTTTGGGCTGACAAAAATAATTTTTTTTTTTTAAAGAAACTTGTAAAGGACTGAAAAGATTTTATTTTCTGTTGTGAACTAGCACAGGAGAGAAACTATTCTTGCAGTAGGTGGTAGCAATAAAAAGAAAAGCTGAAAGCCCATTTCCAGGAGCTTAAAGAAGATAAAAAAGACAACCCTCCAAGTCTGTGGCATGTTCCTAAGTGTTCATAGTAGTGCTGATAGGACCTACCCCTGACTCCTCCCTACCTTTCCATTACATATACTAA
Source organism: Petromus typicus (assembly GCA_004026965.1). NCBI lineage: Eukaryota > Metazoa > Chordata > Mammalia > Rodentia > Petromuridae > Petromus > Petromus typicus. The sequence goes on along the minus strand of PVIR01001482.1, from coordinate 35,263 downwards.
ATCAGTTTATATTCATACATTTGTTTTTCATGTGCTTCTAAAATAAATCATTGAGTACTTACTATACATGGAGCATGGCATTTGGGATTTAACCTTTTAATTTGTAAAATTAAATTGTATGGAAGTATTGCAAGAAGAACACAAAGGATAATTGGTTAGCCTTTCAAACTATCAACCAATGTCAAACTTTACAAAGCTTTTTCACATATATTTTTTGCACTTAATCCTTAGAGTAATTCTAATTCTTACTCTCTTGTTTTTTGGGGGTTTTTTTGTTTTGTTTTGTTTTGTTGAGACAGGGTCTCGCTTTGTAGTTCAGGCTGACCATGCACTTGGCCTCAAACTCACATCACAGCAATCCTCCTGCCTCTGCCTCCCAAGTGCTGGGATTACAGGCGTGAGCCACCACGCCCGGCACTGTGGTATGTGGTACTGATTGCTGCTGGGCATGAGTCTCCACCCTCAGTATTGTATGTGCTTACTGAGTATCGAACCCTAGTCCTTGCGCTTGCAAGACAGGCGCGGGAAGCACTGAGCTAAATCCCCTGCCCTGGTGGGTTTTTTTGAGACAGCCTTGAACTCAGGGCAATCCACCACGCCCGGCACTGTGGTTTGTGGCTCTGATTTCTGGTGGGCGTGAGTCTCCACACCAAGCAGTGTTGTATGTAATTACTGGGGATCATTCCTGGACTTTTGCACTTGCAAGGCAGTCGCAGGAACCACTGAGCTAAATCCCCGGCCCCTTACTCTCATTTTTATAGGTAATGAAGATTAAGTAAAGTACTGAACCGGGAATTTAGCTCAGTGGTTCTGGCACCTGCCTTGCAGGTGCAAGGTCCCGAGCTCGATCTCCAGTAACCACTGTACACAGTGTCAGTCGTGGTGACTCACCCCCACCAGCAATCAGTACCACACACCACAATGGCAGGCATGGTGGTTCACGCTTGTAATCCCAGCACTTGGGAGGCAGAGGCAGGAGTTCTGTGAGTTCAGGCAGGAGTTGTGAGTTCAAGGTTTGCCTGGACTACATAGTGAGGTCTGGGCCAGCCTGAATTATATTTGAGACCAGGTCTCAAAAAAAAAACAGTAAAGTACTGATTTTATTTTATTTTTTTTATTATTATTGGGAATTGGACTCAGGTCCTCTGAATATACTGCAAAAACTCCACCACTTGGCTACATCTCAACTCATCCCCTTCCTCCTTTTTTTTTTTTTGTGTGTGTGTGTGTGTGTGTGTGGGGATTGAATTTGAGAGCTTGCTCTCACAAGGCAGGCAGGGAACCACTGAACTAAATCCCTATCCCCTCCTTCCTATTAAAAAAACATTGGGAGCCTCATTAAATTGCCCAGGCTGCTCTTTAACTTGGAAATCTTGCTTCAACTTCCAGAGATAGCTGAAAACTGCTCACGTAGCTCAAATGTTTTAGACTGTAAAATTTAACTATAAAATTATCTGATTAACTTTCTATTGCTTTTTCCTCTGGTTTTAATTCATTTGAATAAAGAATTTCTATCATCTTTGAGCATCACGTAAAGGGTTATCTGTCTCCATATTTTACAAAGAGTACTGGGAAAACCATTAAGTCAGTGGTATCATTCCAAAATGTACTTCCTAGTCTCAAAGCAGTCCTCATAGTTTGTAGATAGCACCTGTGCATGGTACTTATTAGTAAGTGAAAGCATCTGATTGACATACCATAAAGAAATAACGTGAATCAAATTGAAGACAAAGGAAATCTCTGGGGATTGATTCAGCAGTGATTTAAATTTTTATCCTCAGAATTATGTTTATTTTAATTTCAGAGCTACTTTCTAAGATTCTCTTTACTCTGTCTTTTATACTTTTTTCACTATATTCTGTAATATATTTAGTAAGTATAACATCTATGCAAGATTTATAGTTTGAAACTTTTTTGTTTTTGTGATAGGATTGAGAATATGATCTAGTGAAATCTGGAAATTTTCTTTTTTTTTTTTTTTTTT